>JAWNNM010003175.1:0-19203 GCA_035044965.1 Lordiphosa andalusiaca
AAAAAAAAAAAAATCAGACTTATAAGTTCGACTTGTTGCTGTTACTGAACAACTCTCTGAACTAGATACTGAACAACTCACGGAGCAATAGAGATAGAACAAGAGCTGTTGAACAACTCTTAATGAACTACTCACGGAACAAGAGCGACTGAACTAGAACGATTGAACAACTCTGAAAGAATAAGACTCACCGAACAACTCACGGAGCGATAGAGACAGAACAAGAGCTGCTGAACAACTCTCAATGAACAACTCACAGAACAAGCGCAACTGAACAACTCTGACAGAACAAGACTCACTGAGCGACTGAACAACTCTGGGTGAACAACTCACAGAACAAGAGCAACTCAACAACTCTGACTGAACAAAAATGAACAACTAATGAAGAACATGTTCACTTGCTCAGTTTAGTGAACAACTCAATTTTGTTCACTCACTCATGAACAACCCAACACTACTATTTAGTATAGCTGTCATTCAAAAGTAGAGACAGAAAAGTAGTCTTATTGGGAAAAACTTGCTTTTTCCAGTGGATATGTCCTTCAAATTAGTTAGAAAACGTGCAAGGGTATACAAACTTCGGCCGAGCCGAAGTTAACTTTCCTTTCAGAATCGTTAACAAAATTTATGCGTTTGAAGTAAACGCGACGGATTACTTAAGAAAATCTATCCCAAAAATAACTTTATCAATAAAGCTAGCAATATTATGGAAAATGCAAAACTCACCCCAACAGCCTTCTAAAAGAACTCGTGGACAAGGAAGTGTATTTATGTTTTCCGACAATCAAGCTGCATTAAAAGCTCTTGAGGTAATACTAATAATGCTTAACCACTTTCCGATTGCCGCAAATCTCTGAAATCTCTGGTCACTGCAACATTGAAGTCAACGAGATGGCACTCCCTAGCAGTGGCGTAGCCAGGGGGGATTAAGAAAGTTAATTTATTCCTAGTTACTTGACTTGCATAAAGCTAAGCAGCCACTTCTGCCCCTCAGCAAAGAATAATCAATAATCTTGTTTGATTCTTTTGTTATTCTCGACATTATTTGTGCAACTTTTTCTTAACCAATCTACATTTAAAGCCACCACTCGCTTGCCCTCCGCGGGGTTACATTTTGCACGTTTTTTACTCCACACGCATTTTAATTTATGTGGCACAAACGCCCCCTACCCCACTCAGTATGGACATATGTAAGTATGTAAGTAAGCACATAGTGAGTATCTAAGCCCACCCGCTTCCTTGTGGCTCTAATTTTATGAATTATTGCTGATTAATTGGATTGCTGGGCAAAGGATGACGATGAATTACCCGGGGAGTTTCTGTAATGTATTCACTTTTTCCTTTCTGGGCAAAGAGTAAATGAGGACAGAGTCGCTTGTCAACATGGAGCGAAACTTTTGTGCGGTGTGAATAGCGGAAATTAATAAGAAAATAAATCAAATGGAAGCTGTTTTTATGCTTCCGCGTTTTAATTTTCCTATAGAAGGAAGGAAGCGTTGATTTACGACAAAGGATATGTTAATTTTGGCCATAAAATGTGCAGTACAATATCAAACTAATTGTTCAACAAAATACCAAAGGCAAAGGAAAGTGAAGTGAACGTAACTAAGTTGGGTTCAGTTGGAATTCCAAACGATGAATAATTTTTTATTTTTAAGAACTACATTTGACATTGTACCAGCTCACTTCCATATTTTTGTAACTTTCAGAGTCAATCAATTACAAATAGAATAGAAATTGCAACAAGATCATTGACCATACCTCAAGACAACTCACATTAATTAATGAAAAATCTCTGTTGTTGTTAATTCACAACGGTTACACATTTTCACACACTCACACTGTACACCAGGAAATATTTAATTAACCTACAAAGAGCACGTTGAGCCAAGTCAGAAAATTACTAATGGTAAATATGGGTAGGCATAATTGAAGTTTCCCAGCTAGCCTACAACTAGAAATCAACCAAAAGGAGACTTTTCACAGCCCATTTTTATCAAATTAATAATTGTTTGTTGTTGAACTATTTGCTTTCAATCGGTCCTGCTCAGGACGATAAAAGAATGCACATTGGGCCCAATTGCCGATTTTTTGGCATAAAGTCTAGTAATGATGCAGAGCTGAAACTTGTTTATAGAATGCATAATACATGGACAAAAATTTAGATGATTCTGGAAACGCCTACTCTTACCGCCCATATAAGAATACATTGCGTATACGTAACGTAATTTTGATTTCCCCTACGAATGGCTGAATAAAAATGATAAATTTAATAGAAATAGTACCTTAATACCGCCATGCAATATAACCAGAACATGGTTATACAGTAGATAATGTCAAAGATAACATTAATTAAATATAATTGAGGTGGTAACATGTTTCATCAGGCTTGAAGCAACAGCTTTTTCAAAAGCAAATTGCGAATTGAAACTAAATATGAAAAATAGTTCTTACCGGAAACAGCTGCTGCTTGCATAAGAAGACTGGTGCTAATTGCATTATTGTCTGCTAACTAGGAAGGCAAACTCTAATTTTAAGCGTTGTCCTGCCTCATTATATGTTAGCTTAGGACAACCCATTTCTATAAAGCTGTGTGTCGCTTCCTCGCTTTCAAAAGAAATTGTCATACCCAACAATAGCCTACTATTTAGAATGTCTCTTCTTAAGAGTTCGGATATTGCGGCTACATTTTTATACCCTGTTCCCATTGAAAATGGGAAAAGGGCGATCCTGAAGTTGTGCGAATGTATGTAAAAGGGAGAAGGAAACATTTCCGACACCATAAAGTATTTATATTCTTCATCAGCGTGAACAGCCCGAGTCGTTATAGCCATGTCCGTCCGTCTGTCTTTATGAACGCATCGATCTCAACTGAGTTGACCAACTTTCGCTACAATATATCAAATGAACCCATAAGTTTCTTTCAGTTCGGTGTGTGTGTGTGTGTGTGTGTGTATGTTTCCAATTTGTGATGCGGTTTTAAGCGCATTTAAATTCTTCACTTTTAAAATTCAGTTTGAGAAAAAATCCAGCCGATAAACACAGCCATTAAAATGAAAGAGAAGCCAGAGTTAAATAAACGAGCAGTCGTTGCAAAATGCTTTAATTGCATTAAAAAATGTTGGAAATGTTTTAATTGACTTTGTTTTTATGCCCGATACTCGAAGTGTGAAGGAAATGTACATATATGGCAAGTACACAGTATGAATTTTCCTTCCAACTCAAGGTTATTAATTGTAATACCCTATTGATGTTATAAGTGTTCAATAATACATATGTAACAGATGGGACAAAGCATTTAATATTTTATTAAGAATGTAGTTTTTTAATCAGCGTAGGCAGATTTTATACTCTGCACCAAAGGTACACAGAGATGATGGGAGCTAGAAGTTCGACTTGCATGGGACAAAAACGTTTTATAGCCGATTTCCACCTCTACGCGCTCTGTCATCGATTGCACTTTTTATCGATAAATTCCCAAAGGTGTTTCTACTACGTTCAGCGTTCACTTCCGCGTTCACAACAGCTGATCTGGTCTGCTTGTTTACCTTTTTGCAGCAATCTAAATTAATTTAAGCGACATTTTATTACTAAATGCAATTAAAAAGCAACAATAGCATTTAATACATACATATTCTATTCACAATTAAACTTCGTTTACTTTTCATTTACTATGGATCACATTCAGTGTTTACTCCAACTTATTATAATTAACAATATTGATTGCTGATTATTAGACTATTAGCTCTTGTTTCCCTTATTCTTCCATTCGGCTAAGCCACTTTAATATTTGTTACGATCTTCAACTTTCTATTGTTAAATTTAAATGTCGTGCATATTTAAGCTGTGGTTTTTAGCCGGTTCCGTTAATGCAATGTGCATTAAAACCTGCTGGCGACACTTGCCTATCTGCTCCGCTTATTTATTCTGGCATATTTGAAAACATCACGAAATAATTTTAGAACATTTGAAGATTATATCTTCGTCACATTTCACAGTTTCATTCCGTTCCCTTCAACGCTCATTTAAAAAATTAAACATTTTGTTAGTCTCGCAAATAGCCCTTTAGATATTTTAGATTACCAACATTCTGTGTGCGCAATTTCATCCAAGCAAACATAAAACAATTACACAAACTTACACATTTTCTCTTTAATAATGTTAGTAAGATTCCATTTTATTGCTTTAGGTTTGCCAAAGTCGCACACTAATTCCACAATTTACCATACAAAAACCCAGCAGATACTTAAATTTTAATTCTGATGTTTTCATTTCCAACAAATTGAACCAAAAGGAAGAGCATCAACTCCCCTCGTTGCATTTGAGAGATGCTGTAAATCATAAAGAAAAACTCTCGTAAAAGTAATAATGCGATTAAGCCTGCTTAAGCGACCCAAAGCGTACTTAACAAACTGAGACTGAGACTGAGACATGGACAGGCGCACGGGATAGACAGACTGACAATGTCTGAGTGGGAGTGGGAGGGATAGGATGGTTGATGGAGAGTTACGTGAACTTTTAACACAAAACAACAGCAAACAATAATAAAAAAGGGCTTACGGCATGGCAAAAGATCAAGTTGACTGGCGACAAATAAAAGATTAAAGTCGAAATAATTAATTGTTGGCATTGTTGCCTCTGAAATAAAATAGAAATACAAAACAACAACACTATTTTGGAAAAACATGTTCACAGCGAGAAGATTGCATTATGAAAACTTGGAGCGATTCATCACGACGCAATGAAGGCTCTTACTTAATTAGTCGTACTAACAAGGTAGAGGTTAACCATTTGGGGAAATGTTTACATAATCAGCGACAGCGACTCTGCGGCAGATAGAAGTCCGATAGTTTTGGAACCGGGAAAAAATAACTGGCGGTTGCGGCCTGGTTCACCTTTCCAGCCTTTACGTTCTCTTCTAACCCTTCTCTTATACCTTTCTCTTCCCTTCTACTAGATAAATACCCGTTACTCGTAGAGTAAAGCGGGTATGCAAAAGACGTGTATGTAACAGGCTGAAGGAAGCATCTCCGACCCCAAAAATCATTTATTTATTCTTGATGATCATCAATAGTCGAACCGATATAGCCATGTCCGTCTGTCTGTATGAACAGTGTTAGTCCCATGTCCATGAGTCGAACCACTCCGGAGTCAGAGACTCCGTGATGTTGGAAAGTCGGAACCGAACCCAAACCGGAGGAAAAAATATTTTCTTGCCCGAACCTGAACCGGAGCAAACAATATTTTAATATTGTTCGGTTCAAAAAAAGATTGTCCTGTGCACACCTTGAATTTGGTTGCCAATTCTTAGAACCCGCATTAACTTTAATAGAATTCTGCATTTAAAGCTCTGCAGATATAAAAGAGTTCCCGATTTCTCAAAGACCGGTTGGTTAACTTGACAGTCAGTTGAACCGAGTTTGAGTGTCTCATGCTGTATGTGGCGTAACCGGAGGAACAAACTTAAGCGCTGCTCATCCACCTGTGAACTTTAACCGCGAGCTCAGCTCCGATGAAACTATCGATATTTTTATCGATAAACAAACAAACGCCTCGCAGTTGTTTATGAATAAACGAATTTTTAAACTCCACGCAATGGAAATGCAATTTGAAGAGGCAGCGCATCGGATGTAAATCAACATTTACACAAAACAATGACCAGCAAAAACGAATCGGATTGAAAAACAACAAACCAAACCGAGTCAGCTGTGTACTCGTTCGTTTAGTCAATCAGTATGATCACCCAATCAAGCAGCGATAGGCATTTACCGATATCAGGCGTAACAGCTGCTGTGAAAAGCAAATGACTTAACCGCTCGTCATCTTGGCGAACAAATCTGACCAGTGGTTGGATAACCGAAACCTTTGAGAAATCGGCCCTTAGGATGTCAGAGTATATTCAGATTGAGGTTAACAGTTGGCCGTACAACCGGGAGACGGTCTTACCAATCATGCATTTTGTATGAGCGCGATTACCAGCATTTATCGATGACCAAAAATCGACTAATTTTTGTTGGATTGTGCTGGTGAACGGGCGTGATGTGCAATCAAGTTTGTTAATATTATTGATTGTGTTGGATATGAATCCATCAACGAAATAGTTTGTTAGATTTTTATCGATAACACACAGCTGTCAACAATATAAAAAAACAAATTATTTTGTGAAGATAAAAATAAAATTAGCATGAAAACGTCTTTGTTTTTAATAAAAGAATTGGCAGAGGGCGGTTTTGCAAGTAGCTGACGGAAACTCGTGCAAGGCTCTGAAGGCTTTGCTAGTTGTTGCGGAGGAGAAAAGTTTGAAGAGCCGCCTCTTCAAAAATAAACTGCCCCCTGCCCCCTACAACATTATTGAATGGACAAATTCAAGGATCATTTCACGATATCATATGCATCGATTGAAGTACTCTTATCTCATTGCTTATCAAAACCTTTATGAATTTGAATTATCATTTAAAGTCTCTTCTTGGAGTAGTCGCTAGTTGTGATGCGGTGGATCGCAATTTTTTCCACCTCTAATACACTAACATAATTAGTGAGTTTATCTATTTTATTATTATTATTATTATTTATTTATTTAATATCCCAATGACACGAGACATATAGCTTATAAATTAAGTCATTGGTCACAAAAGGTGTTACATTCAATTAATTAATTAATTACATCATAATAAAACTTAAAACTAAATTTGATTATTTTTATAATTTTGTGGAATAAATTAAATTAAAAGATTTATGTGGAAAACGGCCCTAAATTAAATTAAATTAAATTAAATTGAGATGGAATTAAAGTGTGCCTGTAAATGCTCAAATAATTTATCTTTGAAATGCGTTGCGCATTTCATTTCATTTCGAAATTCAACACATTTTTATGAAGGGTGAAAATCATATTCATGCTTACAATTAGAGTTTTTAGTTTTTAATATAGTATCAACCCCTACTACCGCATATTAATGTCCTACTACCACCTACCATCGCATTTCAATATCGTATACACCGCATTACTACAGCATTTTTCAAGTGTAAAGCAAAATGTATAGGTATATTTATACCCGTTACTCGAAGAATAAAAAGGGTATACTTAAGTCGTGCAAATGTATGAAACATTCAGAAGGAAGCATCTCCGACCCCATAAGGGATACATATTCTTGACCAGCATCACTAGTCGAGTCGATATGGCCATGTCCGCCTGTCCGTCGGTCTGTATGAACACCTAGATCTCAGAGACTAGAAGAGCGAGAGCCACCAAATTTTAAATGTGAGCTAGTATTGTCTGCACGCAGATCAAATTTATTTTAAATTTTTCGGCCATGCCCCCTCCCGACCCCGAATAAAAGAAGTTTAATATCTCTTCCGAATTTCAGAGAAGTGTAAAATATCCAACACCTGTAAGTTGGAACTGGATACAATTTGTAAATGTTGATAATTCAATATATTCCATGTTAGAAAAAGTAAAATGTCTGAAGATCAGAATAATATATTGAAATTATAAGAAAACGGCGATCACAAACTATCGGCACAAGGGTCAGAGCTTGATTTGGAACATTTTATCCGAAATTATCAAGGAAGATGAATCAGTTGTCCAAGGATTTGTATATCGCCAAACTAGCCGTAAACTCCTTATGCGGAGTGGAAACCAAACTCCCAATTTAAATCGACACACATGTTGGCGGGACCTTAAGGAATCACCTACCAAGAAACAAGAACCTTGCTATTGAAAGATGCGCCGAATGGGTAAAGCCACCCATTTTCTGCAGTATCGGGTCTTGGCGACAAAAAGCTAGTTGAATTTTTTATAAAAGTGGGGGCAGCCTATGGGAAAAACTTAGATAAGAGTAATTTGCTTGAAAAGATGTCAGCTGCAAAAAAAAAACAGTTTGGAAATCAAATCAAGCAAGTTGTTTCGAGCATTGGTGGATCAGCCACAGCTGATCTGTGGACTGATAGTTATGTTCATCGGAATTTCCTGTGCGTCACCTTTCATTACACTGCTCGACAAAATGAAAGCCGATCTTCCCCCAATTCACCAAACCAACTTTTTCTAAAGTATTTTGGCCCGCTGAGCACGAAAATCGACATGAAAATAAAGTCCAGTCCGAAAATACGTTTTTTTAAGCGACTCCGTAATGCTATCTCCTCCACTAGAGCCAACATACAGCCCGCAAACATTGC
Source organism: Lordiphosa andalusiaca (assembly GCA_035044965.1). Lineage (NCBI taxonomy): Eukaryota > Metazoa > Arthropoda > Insecta > Diptera > Drosophilidae > Lordiphosa > Lordiphosa andalusiaca. The sequence continues at coordinate 8,173 of JAWNNM010003175.1, forward strand.
AAAACAAGTTAGCACTCTTGTTGCATATAATTTGGGCATTTTTCTCTGGACTTTATTTACTTAACTTTCTTAAGCTTCACCATCGATAACTTATCGATATCGAAAACTGGTTTTACACTGAGTCAATGTGCATAACAATTCTGCGTCACACAAGCTGGTTTTACACTGAGTCACGGTGCGCTACATTTCTGAGTCACATTTTCATGCGAACGTCAAATTAAGTCACGCATAAGTGTAAAGAGCCGTAATAAGTTTTATGTGAGATTTAAATTAAAGATCTAAATGAATTCCACTTGGTTTGTGAAAATGCTGAGTTAGTGATGAAACTTGTGAGTCTGCCCCTTTTCACCAAAATTTTTTTTAAAAAAACCATATCATGTCCGATTTTTGTGCATGAAGGCTTTTTTTTAAAGATAATTAAATACTTTATTTTCGAATTTAAAAAAAAACATTAATTTTGTTTATCAGTTTGCATTTTTAAACACTTTAATTTCGATAATTTTTTAAATTTTGAAAAAATTAAAAATTCTACATTTGGGCCTATAGCTCTGAAAGCCATCATCCTATCACATTTTTGTCTGAAAACGAAACTTTCCGTTCTTAATTGAATTAAAACTTTTCAATAGGTGTAGAAACAAAAAAGTTATAAGAATTTAAGTGGAGGCAACTTTTAAAAGAATCGAAAAAACAATTTATAGATAATATCTCGATATACTTTAGAAAAAGTTCGTTTGGTGAATTGGGGAAAAATGCTGTCGAGCAGTGTTATTTCAAGAACTTCAAGCTGATCGACATGATCTTAACATTTAAATCTATGGACTTTCAAAGATCAACAGGTGTTTGGCGAGTTCGGAGTTCAACATATTAATCAAATCGTAATTGTTACTGATCGAGAAGCCAACATTCTAAAAGCATTAGAAAACCATACTCGCTTAAACTGTGCCACCTTACTTGCGAATATTCTGGAAAAGTCCTTTGATGAAGCAACAGAACTCACTGAAACAATAGAGTTGTGCAAAAAAATTGTAAAGTACTTTGAGAAGGCTATTGACAATTGGAGTTATGTGTCAAGACAAGATGGAATAAATATTTTAATACTAAACGCATTAGTTAAACTTTTCGAAGATTTTAAAATGAGAAGAAATTGCAAATCTGCAGCTTTTTCTCAATATATATTGTTATACCGTCGATATTGAAAATCAAAACTCTTTGTGCACCTAATAGCTTGGAGATACCAGCAATTTCAACTCTTAAAACAAAAATAATTAAGAATATTGATATAATTTGGGTACAAAATTTGAGTTTGTGGCATAGGGTTGGGTTTTTTCTATATCCGCCAGCAGCCAATCTGCAACAAGATGACCTAAACAGCATAAAGGAATTTTGCATTGCTGGCATATGTAACATGCACATGTAGGAATCAGTCCCGATATCGACAATGGATTCATCTGACAGTTTATCTGTGAAATCTTCATCTCCACAAAATCGTCGTCACAATGATAGCATGTTTTTTTTCTCAGATCTGCTTTAAGGAACATCGATGACAGCGTCAGATACTTCTCGAGAAGAGATTAATAAATATGCGCGAGACATCGTATAAATGACGGAGGTTGCTTTGTGGAGCCAAATGAGAAAAATTATCCTAAACTTTCAAAATTGGCTATTCAAGTACACGCAACACCAGCAAGTAGTGCAGCAGCAGAGCGTGAGATTTCTTTGGCGGGAAACATTATCACTGAGGAGAGGAAGAGACTTGCCCCGAAGACTGTGGACAGCATAATTTTTCTTCACTCCTATCAAAAAAATTGATTTAACACTTAATATAAATGCCATGGAATAAAATGAACACGTGTAACACTACAGCAAAAATTTTTTAGGACTCACTTTCTGAGGAGCTGTAGTATTACATGTATAGTTATCCGCTACTGGAAGTCTTGACTTATGATCAGCTGACCAATGCAGGGTGGCCGTTTCAGATTCAGTGACTCTTTGTTGTGTTCTGGCACCCTAAAGTCTCAGAGGCCGCTCTGAGAATTGTGAAACAATTCATGCTGCGAGAAAATACTCGGCGTCTCCGTACCTAGCTTAAAAAAACTCTTCGGGTTTTGAACCCAAACATTTCCATAACTTGTAACTTAAATCAAACACTTTCCTACTGAGCTACATACACACATTGTCATCATGCTTCGGCAAAGTAAATATATAAGCATTGCGTTACTAATGCGGTGTCTACGATATTGAAATGCGGTAGTAGGCGGTGGTACGATATTGAAATGCGATAATTGCGGTAAAAATCTGGAGGGTTACCAGGTATTAATGGTGCTATTAGCGGCTGTCGTAACTCAATTTAATGGATGGTACTTGGTATCTGGATGGTATTTTATTCTATTTTCTATTTGAAGTCAAAAGTTCAAAACTTCCGCCAATAAAAAATATCGATAGCTTTGTTTCCTGAAATTTTTATCATAAACCGTGCGTCGTATACTTTGTACCGTACACCCACAATATTTTCTTTCTAAAATAGCCGAATTCACCCTAGAACTAAGAAAATCGCCCATGTTTTGCGCCTTGGGTAAGTTTGCTTTAATTTTAGAAAAGGCTTTTCATAAAAAATACATCATTTTATTTCTTCAAAATATGGTTCAGTGGTAATAAAGTTTAGAAAGACATTTCTAAAAGACAGAAAAGACAGAAGTGGTTACATACAAAATAAAAAACTATTTCTAAAATCTATGCTAACTTGGCATTGCTAAGGTGTTCTTGAAAATGAGAAACAACATTTTATTTTTTTTAGCAATATGGCAAAATATATAATAGAAAAATCTTTTTTTGATATTATGCAGGGTTTTTCTAAAATCATGAAAATTTAATGAATGAATTTAATGAAAATTTTAATGAATAGCTTACCGTAAAAAATATGCCATTTTTTACTCAAAACCGGAAAAATATTTCAGAAAATTCGCAAAGGTACATTTAGCATTTTTATTATACTCTGTACCGAAGGTACATAGAGTATTATAAGTTTGTACAAAAGTATGTAACATCCAGAAGGAAGCATCTCCGACCCCATAAAGTATATATATTCTTGATCAGCATCAACAGCCGAGTCGATATAGCCATGTCCGTCTGTCCGTCCGTCCGTCTGTCTGTCCGTATGAACGCACAGATCTCAGAGATGGTAAGAGATAGAGGTTTGACATGTATGGGACATATGCTTCTTATGTCTGCAGGCAGATCAAGTTTATTTTCAATTTTGGCCACGCCCCCTCCCGCCCCCGCAATTTAGAAAAAACGTCATATCTCCCACAGTTTTGAAGATAGATGGCTTGTTCCTTATTCCATATTTAGTTTTTAGGATAACTTATCGATCCGCCAAAGGAATGAAGAAGATCGGATGAACGGTTTTCGAGTTATGATCAAAAGACAAATTTTCTTGGTACAGAGTATGTTATAGTCGGGCTTGACCGACTTTCTTTCTTGTTATTTTTATTTTATAAACTTTATTTCTTACAAATATTAAGATTATTTTATAATTAAAACTAGTCTAAAAATAAAACTTTGGTTTCAAATAGCAATTATCATTAAGTGTAATCTTATGGATTGGTGGGTTTTCAAGCTCTTTCATGTTCATTATAGTAAATTCTAAGAAATTTGTTATCTTATGTGACATAAAATGTTCGCCAAATTGTGATTTAATTGTTAAACATAAAAATAATACTTCTTCATTACATACTAGACTCTTCTTAACATACTAGAGTCCTGCATGAGTGCACACTAATCATAAAAATATTATCAATGCTTACACTGTCAAATCGTTCAATTTTACAACGAAACTAGTGTGAGAATGAGAGTTAATGACCTACTTTGATTCGTTAACAAAATACGTGTGAATACTATCAAAAGCAAATGAACCGAATGTATATGATAGTAAAATCAGAGTACAATCATTCGTGTGCACACTATTAACACTAAAATGTTTATTCTCCAAAATAATATGTGAAAAGTTTTATGTTTCGTTATATACTATCTTTTTTTCAACAACATCTTGTCTATCATATAAATATTAGGTCATAAAAACCAGTTTCCTAAAATTCTAGGAATCACTTAAAAAAATAAATGCATTGAAAATAATAAAATATTAAAATTTGCGTATTTTCTTAAACACTTTTTCTGCTTTCATGAACGGAAAAAAGCAGACCGAAATCATAACCATTTGGTGACGATTTTTGAACGTCATATTTTTCTCTGTGTACAGGAATTCTGCTTTATTTTCAATAATTGAAGTTATTTGTAGGAAAATGACAACGAAATCCACACTGTTAACACGAACTGAAACATAAATATTTCAGCAACAGTGCTACTCAATAAATCTTTGAAGCAAATGAAACACAATTGTTCAAATGAGCTCTATAACATACGAATACAAATTATTCATATTGGGAAAAAACGTGTTGAGCGCGTGAAAATAGATTGAGTTAGTTGCTAAACACTTTGTTGGGCTCCCAAAAATATACTTTTCCTTAATATTCTGTATGTAGCTAGCCAAAATTTAGATTTAATTTTAGATTTCTGTACGAGATATTTTGGGCACATAGAGTATTATAAGTTCGTGGAAAAATATGTAACAGCCAGAAGGACGTATTTGCGACCCCATAAAGTATATATATTCTTGATCAGCATCAACAGCCGATGTAGCCATGTCCGTCTGTCTTTTTGAGATGGTAAGAGATAGATGTTTGACATATGCTAATTATGTTTGCAGGCAGATCAAGTTTATTTTAAATTTTGGCCACGCCCCCTCCCGCCGCCGCAATTTAGAAAAAAACGACATCTCCCACAGTTTTGAAAATAGATATTTCGTTTCTCTAGACATATTTAGTAGTCAGGTTAACTTATCGATCCGCCAAAGAAACGGTGAAGATCGGTTGAGCGGTTGTCGAGTTATGTTCAAAAGACTGTTCGCTGCTGCAGCGCAAAAGCAGCGCTGCTTTCAGCTGCTACTGAAGCATCAAAATTTATGCTGAGCGTATAATTTCGTTGGTACAGAGTATGTTATAGTCGGGCTTGACCGACTTTCTTTCTTTCCTTCTGTTTCTTATTTGTTATTTGTCGAATAATTTGTCAAATGATTTTATCTTCATAATAATTCAAATGATCGTTATATATATAAATTATATATGACTTAAATATTATTAAATATATTTACAGATATTTTACAATTAATTTTTGTAGCTTAAACAAATTTTCTAAATGATTCGTAATTCGAATAAGGCCAACTCTTCGCTCTGGTGGCCATCACAGTCCGGTCGGTAATTTGTATGTAACTGCGCAAGTTGCAGGAAAATTACATATTTGCTTAGCTTTTTCCTGCCATCGTCGTAGTTTACCACAAAATAATTGTTTCGAAAGTTTTACACATTTCGTGCTCCTGAACCACTTTTCCATAGTTCGGCACTTAAGCGGCTTTTCCACGAACTTGGCAGCATTTGCATGCAAATCAAAACGGAGGATGCTACAATTTGGCCAGAATCTTTTGCTAAGTAGCTTACAATTATTTATTTATGTTTGCGTTTGACGAGTCTTAGCGGGCTGTGGCAGTTGTTGAGGCTTATCGGCCGTGAAAACGCAAAGACCGAGAAGTGCGCGAACTCTCTTGGCGGTCAGCGGGCTAAAATGCTTGCAGAAATCGCCGAAGGGATTTGCATTTGGAAAGGGCGCAAAATGCAAGCTGGCCAAATTTAAATCCTTAAAATAAATTCCGTGTTCCATGGAATAAAGTGATCAAAACAAAGCCAGCATAAAAAATTTGGCAAGCAATTTAAATGGAAAAATATAATACAGCAAGTTGTTGTTGCCCAGGAACATGTCGTCTAGCAGCTATACAACACTCATCCTAGCCAGCTGACACTCCAGCAGCCATTTTTAATACTAAATATTTTCAAGCACCACCCACTCCCATCTGCACATGACAAGCCGAACATGAGCTCTGGATCTGGATGTGGCGCAGTGGCAATTGCAATTATATAGCAAACTGTGTTTGGCGTTGGAATCACCGCAGGGCCACTCCAAGCTCCATGGAGTACTTCTGGGTAGTTGCTCTGGCTTCTTGTTTGTGTTTTTTTCTCCTCCGTTTGAATGACATGCATGAAGTGTTTATTGCATTTCATAAGTGCCCCATCAAGCTGTGCCAATATCTAATAACTTGCAAATATTATTAACAACACGGTAACAGCATTACAAGCCTCCATTCAATTAAAGCAACTAAGCTGAATTTGCGAAGCAAAAACTTTAACAATTTTGCAGTTCAAGTCTGCAGGAAATCAATTGAAGCGTGAATTTGATTTAATTCACAAAACTTCGAGGGCACACTGATGGGGATGGGGATGGGGATGGGAATAGGGATGGTGATGGGGCGGCAGCGGGGACCAGGGAGTGGGCAATGGGTGACTGGTCGCAAATTCTGGCGACTTGGCATAAACTAACTTCCGTTGCAATGGTAGCAACTGCATCTGATGAATAAAACATGTATTTATGCGACAGTGGACGGGCAGGGCCGGGCTGGGTCAGGGGGACTGAAGACGGTGGATATTTCGGCATTCTGTCATCCAACTGTAAACTCGAAGTCTGTCCCTAATGGCATTTTGAGTAAATTATAGAGACAAAAAATTGGGAATTCGTAAAATTAAGACAGTTTACACGGCGAATTTTCTCAAAGCCGGAAAGTGCTGCCACCTGTCAACTGAAACTACTTGATATACAATATTTCGTACATAGAAATGTGACGGCAGGAATACCAGTGTAGTGGAGAAGCTACTTAAAATTTAGATTATTTGCTCTATATTATTTGGAGTGTGTGTGTGCAACAACGTGGGCTACTTTCAATTCCTGTTCCAAATGTAATGCCCGGTTCTCACTACGGCACATTCTTGCATTCCTGCATTCTTGTGTCGGATGCAATTTTCACGCCATACTAAAATTATTGAACTTAGTAAAACAAACGGTTGGTTGTTTAGTTTGTAACAAAATTACTTTATGTTTATTTTTCTCCGAGACGACCGAACGCTTTGAGATTCAGAAACAAACTAAACAATATAAGGCAATTCAGTATGAGGTTCATTTGAAAGATGGTTCCAAAGCCATCTAGATTGCTTATATATTTGATCAATAAATCAGCTTTTGCTTTTAAATCTCAACAAAAATTATGGCGGACAGTGGTAGCAAATAAGTTGCATCCAATTTGGATATGGTTGCATCCTTGACTTGACAGGGTATCGATAATTTTGCCTATCGCACGAGTATCGTTACAACTGCCAGCACTAACAAAAACAATAAACAGCTTTAAAAGCTTGTTTTTATTAATTTATATTTTAATTTCTATTTGATGCATGACAAGATTGGGAATTTCGTACCAACAGGAGACACCAGATTTTAATGGACGCCAGTGTCAGTGTTGGAGCTTTGGGAGGATGGTGGACGCCGTGGGAAACAATAAAACGTTTGGACCGACTACTATAGAGATTAAGACCAACATTGATAATATGGCCCGATACTTTGCGGAAGATTCAAAAATAATTCAATGCTATTGCAATTCGCCTCTCAAAAGGAATTGCTAGTCGGAATGCAGAGTCTTGTTTCCGCAGCCTATTTAGCCGCTCCACCAAAATCGAAAACGCATTCCTCTCCACCCGAAAACTTTCCTTAAGAAACTCATCTGAGTTGCGGGGAAAGACCTAATCCCCAAAAGAGCCATATACTGTTGAAGTTTTATAATAAATATTGATATTGTTTTTTAATTGCTTAGAAGTATCAAAAATGGTCAACTACTTACAAATGCATAACAAACTATGAAACACTCTCGCTAAACATTGTCTACAGAGTTTTCACATGAAATTTGCAACGATTTCAAAGCTCTGTGCGTCGTGCGCTGCCTGATGCTGTTTCGATTTTTGTGTTTCCCCAATCGGACTGTGCGTCATGTGTTGAGAAAAATAAGCACATCTGGAGGCATGAAATTTCACCCAAGTAGTCTGTACATGATTCTTATACCCTTGCAGAGGGAATATTGAAATTGTCCAGATTTACTTTTATTCTTTTTGTTAACATTTTTAACTCAATAACATGTTTGTTTAATAGCAAACAGAGTAGGCATTCGAACAAATTTCACTCTTTAAAAATAATGCGAATTGTTTTTAAATGTTTAAAATGAAGAAAACCGAAAGAACCACGGAGCTATGCCCTAATGGCATCTATTGTTGTTATGTTTGTGGACTATTCACTCCTGCGAAGAAGGCCCGAATCATTTCGATTTGAATTCCGAATGCGTTTGGAAAAGGTTTGGTATGCACCTTAAAAAGTATACGAAGTTTGCTACCGCGGACTGATGGCCGGAATCAACGAAAATTCTAATTCAATAAACCCACCATTGGGCACTTTGCTCAACGCTTCAATTCAAGAAACCTAATTGAATATGTTAATGTTGTGTCAGTGGATCGTCCACATATGGGATTTCAAGACATCCCGATACCCAAGCAGGATGAAATAAAAGAAGTGCATTGATGAAACATAGGAGCATTTTGAGTGCGGCTCTGAGAAAAGGCACTTAATAACACAGAGTGATTTTAATGACTTGATTCGTGATGCAAAATGTCAAAAGAAATGGTTTGTCTTTTACAAAGATTTTAAAATAACACCAAACCGAAAACCAGATCTTACAGACCCATTAAATAGTCTGTTTGCTATGCACCCTTTCGATGATGATACACAAAAGCTTTGCTGCTGCACAGATGTTGACGGACTATTTTAAAATATTGGAAATACCCATACACCAGAGGAGTGGCGACTGTTTATAGACGGGTCTGCTTAATATTGGAAATCAATATATTTCTGTACCAATTGTATTTGCAACGAATTCGACCGAAACATATGAAAACATGAAGCTTATCCTTAAAGTAACAAACTACCACCAGTACCAATGGCTGATTTGTTGCGACCTTAAATAGTTGCCATTTTAACAGGCTTAAAAAAGGGATTTTCTAAACACCAATGCTTTTTATGCGCATGGGAGGGCAGCAGCAGAGAACTTCATTACACGGACTACAAATGGGATCCCCGAGTGACGTTCCAGTTAGGACAGAATTGATCACCTACCATTAGTTAGTTCAAGGGAAATTAGCCGCCCTTACATATAATATAAAACAGGGTCTTATCCGAAATTATGTGCGTGCATTAAACGAAGACAACGAAGCCTTTTCAATAATAAGAAAACTGTTTCCTAGACTTAGCTCTGCCAAAATAAAGGCAGGCGTGTTTAATGGTCCTCAGCTAAAAAATTTGTTTCTGCAAGACGAATTTAAAAAGAGTCTGTCTGAATCTGAAAAAAGAGCATGGATTGCATTCAAATCAGTAAAGAAAAATTTCTTGGGAAATGTAAAGGCTGAAAACTATAAGAAAATTGTAAGGGAGCTAATTTCGGCTTATGGTGCTAAGGGTGTCAATATGTCGCTCAAAAAACCCTTCTTAAACGGCCACTTGGACTTTTATCCACCAAATTTAGGCTACTTTAGCGATGAAATTGCAACAATCGAAACCAGATTCAAAGGAAAAAACCTCGATACCAGAAAAGTGGAAAGTACGTTAAGTTTATATTTTGTAGTATCTTAAAGTCAATTGGTATTTTAGTCCACCTTGTCAGCAGTTATGTTGGGACATTCAGGGACAGCTCATTAATCCCTGGTACCGTATTTATCCCGATGATCTAGACTGGTATCTCCGCCATTGACATGATGAACTATATTGCCCATGGTCAGAAGATTGCTGTTAGTCTGCCGCACAATGTTAACTTAACTGCATATCACTCCAACAATCTGACATTGGCTAATATCCTTGATATATTTTCATAGTATCAATGCAGTATTTTCACAATCCCTGTACGACATGACCGAACCGAACCGAACTGCTTATTCCCGCTGGTAAACCGAACCGCAAACCGAACCGGCTTCCTTTCAGAATTTCTGAACCGAACCGAAAACCACAAATAAAAACGGTTCGGTTCGGTTCGGTTCAGTTCTCTAACGAGTTTTAACGGGAATTGCTTTCCTCTAGCCAATGATTTTGACTAATTAGGAAATTTGAATCGATTCCCGAAGATAATTTTCAACCATTTCGTTCGACCCTCTACATATTTAGCGTTGTCGGATCGATATTACTTTTAAGGATGACCTGAAGAGAATTTTACAAGTCTTCTGCAATTTCCCGCCGATCTCTTAATTTACCTGTCATCAATCTAAATTTGTTTTTTCATTAGACAATATTTACAATTTTCTGTGGTACTTCTTAACCTTAATTCAATCTTAATCTGCCAATAAATAAGGGCTTTCCTCCAGGAACTGATAGACGAGTCCTGGGAATCCGACATAATAATCTTTGCAGATTGCTCTAAGGATTTTAAAGATATTCGAATGTATTATAGGAATCAAATTTCAAAAATGATCGAACAGCCATTTCACCGAAATCATATTTTATGTGCCTTTGTGAACCGAACCGAAACCTCGGTTCATTTAAATCCAAAAACCATGTTATGAACCGAACCGGCGGTTTAGAAACTGTGCGAACCACTGAACCGAACCAGTACTTATTTTCGAGTGGTTTGCATCCCTGATATTTATAGTACCCACAGGACATTGTTCAAATGTTAAAGATATTTTTGAATAATACTTAGTGACTTTAGCTGGCTCGAGGTCCCGAAAAGTTCCGTTTGTTCACAACTGTAAACCACTTATGCATTTATATCAGCTATATTCACCCATAGCCCCCAGGGGACGAACACTTTAGGCAATTCATGCCGAATGCTTGCCGAAGTAATGCTTCAGTGAGTGTCAGAGAGAGACAGAGACCTCCAGAGAGCCTCTCTTCTTGAACATCGCTGATTTATATACACCAAAAAGAGCTGGTTGCCTATACAGTACTGTTTCATGAATCTCCCTATTCATCCTTTGAAGTACTCAAAGGATGAGTGTACTCAAAAAAAAACAC
>JAWNNM010003176.1:0-12444 GCA_035044965.1 Lordiphosa andalusiaca
TAAAAACAAGGAAGGAAAATTATTTTAGGGCGAATTAAAGGGCGAATAAAAATTAGAAATTGAATTTTTTGAGTGTAGGCTTTTCGCTAATGACTGTCGCTGTTTGAATGTCTCTCCATGCGCTCACCGCTTTAAGCAGTTGGGAACTGGAATCAGCAATGAAAGCAAAAACAGACAATTCGGAAGAGTATTCGCTGTCTCGCTTGCTGCGGCAGAGACATGAACAAGGTTTTTGCCTTTTTCGAGTTGCACTATAACCGTCTCCCTTTGTTTTGAGAAACTCTGGGTGTCTCTTTCTGCTCTTACAATATCATTGTCTACTTTGATCAGAAATCAAGTCACTATTGCATTTTTCAGATTACTGTGATGATTTCACTTATCTATATAACATTTTTAGTATCAATGTAATACCATAGCATCATATTGACATTAAATAATATATCTTGGATATGTAAATTTTTATATTTTTAAAATTATATTGAAAGATTAAGTCGATATTTGATCCTGTGTAACATAAAACTTTTACTTTAGTGTTTATTATGCTTATAGGGGGGAAAGATCGCTGATTCTACCTGCCTATACCATGTTCCCATTAAAAATGGGAAAGGGGGATCATGAAGTTGTGCGAATGTATGTAACAGGGAGAAGGAATCATTTCCGACCCCATAATATATATTTTCTTGATCAGCATAAACAGCCCAGTTGATGTAGCCGTCCGTCTGTCCGTCCGTCTGTCTGTATGATCCGTTAATCTCAGAGACTATACGAAATAGAGCCACAAATTTTTGTATGAAGGTAGGTGTATACCGTACGTAGATCAAAATTGTTTCAGATTTGGAAAATTCCCCCCGTCCCCCATTTTGTCACAAAAAACCATCAGATCCACAATTTTCAAGTTAGAGCCTCATGGTTTAGTATACATCAAGCAAGGCCTAATATCTATCTTCAATCTAAAACAAACGAACGGGGTATTTTGTAGTCGGGGCACTAGACTGCAGCGCCCTTACTTGTTTTAGATTGTGTTCTACTTAGGACCTGCGTATGTCATCTTTATGCTTCGGCTGGTGTGTTTTTACACAGCTGCATTCGAGTTTTTTGTTTGAGTTGTCACGTCTAGATATTCTATGGAAACTGTATATTGCCCGCACATAAGCTAGATATTCGAGTAAAGAATATTTTCTGCTTCGAAATGCATAAGACAGTCCCGGCCAGTCCATAGCATCCCGGTGCCGATGTTACTCGTGCTCGAGCTGTTCACACGTAAGCGAGCCGGAAGAATGCGAGTTTATAATTGTGTGAATCGGTGATCAATGAAAAGCAAGTAAATCGGCTGTTGTCTATTTTGCTCGGCAACACAAGCTAATTTTTCGGTCCTCTGCATTTGGCCGCCTCTATCTTACATGTCTCCGCCATTTGCATAGGTCACACAAGAGACAATCCGATATCGATCAATGCATTAGGATGGTTCAAGTGATTAGAGAAATCTGAGAGGATAATGGAGGTTAAAAAGTCGACATAATAACCGGCCTAAATTTGAAGATTCAATTAACACTAATTAAGTGCTCAAAATTGAGATCAAAGTTTGATTTGGTGAAATAGTTGCTGAATGCTTCAGATTAAGGCTAATTTAAATAACACTTAGATTTATTGGAGGTCCACTAAGGACATTTTTTTAATAAAATTTTACATTTTCTTGCTGTCAATGAAGAATTTTGCTTATTGGATTAATTTCATAATTTTGGTGAAGCTGCTAAAACCCTAAATGGTCAATGTTATTCTAAGGGAGTTGCTTGTACAAAAATAACCATAGCCCGCGAACCAAGGCTTTGTGGGAGAATCCGAAAACGCAGTTTGGTCTATTTTTGGATCTACTTTATGACTTACATGACTACCATCTCTTGGGGACGTGCCATCAAAAATTAAGTTTTTAATAAAAATCTACCGTTCTGTTTTAAAGATATTCAAAAATTTAGGTTTGACTTCTTCTGGAGGTACCTTAACCAATTGAATGATTAACGCAATCTTTATACCCTTGCAAAGGGTATTATAATTTTCCCCAGAAGTTTAAACTGTATATATTCTTGATCAGGGTGACGAGCTGAGTCGATTGAGCTTTGTCCGTCTGTCTGTCTGTTTCTACGCGAACTAGTCTCTCAGTTTTAAAACTATCGAGCTGAAATTGCACAGAGTCTACTTTTTGCTGCACACTACTAATTGGTTGGAACCTACCGGATCGGATGGCTATATCTCATAGCTCCCATCCACAATCGGTGGGAAAACTAGTTTTAATGGGAACAACTTTTTTCTTTTCAATGGAAACGTCTCCAAACTTTGTAAACGTAGGTTTACTAGGTTTTTTAATAATTCTACCAAGTTTTATGGAAATCGGCCAACCATAACTATAGCTGCCATACAAAAGATAGGTCTGGAAAACAGTCGTAGCTAGAAAACCTTTTTTGTTTTGGCCAAATCGGATGACTCTATCAAATAGCACCCATACGAACGATCGGTCGGAAAATGGGAAAAAGAATATTTCTTGACAACATACATATAAGCGAGCACTTGCAATAAAAACTTCGGCACAGACGAAGTTAGCTTAGCTTTCTCGTTTTAAATTGCGTTTCTTATGACCCTGTCTGTGTTTGCTGATTTTTGTAGATTTTTTATCTGAACCATTACCAGCCAAGTTAAAATTGTTGTGGCTGTGTGTTGCTACTACAAAAGTACGCATAGAACGCGAACCTCGGGTAGAGTTGAAAAACTGGGTATGAGGCGATGCTTACTGAAGTGCCTTTTATTAGAATTTAAGGATCTTATCCCGGTTTTTATACCCTGTTCCCATTGAAAATGAGAAAAGAGGGATCATGAAGTAGTGCGAATGTATGTAACAGGGAGAAGGAAACATTTCCGACCCCATAAAGTATATATATTCTTGAACGCGTCGATCTCAGAGACAATTAGAGATAGAGCCACAAATATTTGCATGAAGGTAGACTTATGCTGTACGCAGATCAAGTTTGTTTCAGATTTGGAAAATTCCACCCCGTCCCCCTTTTATCCCCAAAAAATCGAGACCTCCTCTAGCCATCCGAGACCTAAAAAACCGTCAGATCCAGTTTTTAAGTTAGAGCCTCGTGGTTTAGTAGGTTTAGTAAGCTAGGCCCAATATCTATCTATTCTGAAAAGTACAATCAGATCGGACAAAAAACACCGGAGTTCTAAGCGAAACAGTTGAGCTGATAAGAGCACCCCCACCCCCCAGTTTATGGTCAGGACTAGAAAAAAGTGTTGCCTACATTTAGGTTCAAAATAACAAAATAAATGAAAACAAATGAACAGGGTATTTTGTGGTCGGGAAACTCGACTGCAGCGCCCTTACTTGTTTACGTTAGGCGTGGGGGGCCTGGTCAATAATAGAGACGTCATTCCTTTGACGTACGTCTTGATGAGTATCATTCATTAATAAATATAATATGATTTATGTCAGTTCGGCATCCATTATAATTCATAATTCAATTATATTTCAATATGATAAATATTTTATTGTTTAATTTAAGCACGATTAAAAAATAGGTTTTTCAAGTATTGCAAATATCGAATATGATTTTTCTTCACACAAGGTATTAAATATATCTAATACTATAAATACTATATAACACTATGTATTCTGAAAAGTACAATCAGATCTGACTAAAAACACCGGAGTTAGAAGCGAAACAGTTGAGCTGATAAGAGGGGGGGTGCCGCCAGTTGTTGGTCAGGACTAGAAAAAAGTGTTGCCTACATTTGGGATGATAATTTTGTTACATTCGTCTTCAAAAATTTAAAAACAAATAAATGAAAACAAATGAACAGGGTATTTTTTGGTCGGGAAACTCGACTGCAGCGCTCTTACTTGTTTAGGGTTGTTTTTTTTTTAAGTTTTAGAAAAAACTGTCTAAAAACAAGAAACAAAATTATTTAAGGGTGCATTTCTAAAAACTAGAAAATAATAGTTGCTCTATCTCTTCTAGTCTCTGATATCTAGGTATTCATACAGACAGACATGGCAATATCGACTCGGCTATAGATGCTGATCAAGAAAATAATCCGTTTACGGGGTCGCAGATGCTTCGTTCTGCCTGTTACAGTCGGGCTTGATCGATTTTCTTTCTCGGTTTTGTCCATCCATTATAGATGATTGCCTTTAGAAATTAAACAAATTTAAAGTTTCCACAAACTAACATGGAGCAGGAATCAAATGTATTTTTGGTTAAGTAGGTTTGAAAAGGTGCGTTTTAATCACGCTGTTACGTGGGATCAAACTGGTGTATGTGCATTGCACATTTATGGGTCCTTAATTCACGCAGTTGCTTTTCGACTGGTTCTACTGGTGCCGCTGCCTAAGTCCCTTGCATCCCTCATTTCTTTCTGGCGGCGCCCAACTTGTTGTTCTGTCAGAACTGTCATTTTGAATGCAGTGCGATTTCCGTTTCCGCTGCATTTTCGCATGTAGCCTTGCTAATGAGTGCCGCTGCTGCACTTCCTTTCACTCCCCCCCTCCGACCAGAGTGTGAATTATGTGTGAAAGATAGCTAAATTATAGCACGCATGTGTAATATTGCCACTCAACGGCTCCACCTCCCGCTCTCTCCCGACTAGCTACGCAAAGTTGCCACGCATTGTTCTCCTCTGAAAATTGTAGGCTCAATTATGTATGTGAGTCGAGGGTGTGGAATGCAGCCCCACGCGTTTTGGAGTTGGTTTTTCACTGGTCCGGTCAGTTTATCAGCCCAGCGAGTCACATGAATCAACAACTGGCTGCCAACGTGGCATTGGAATGGCCATTTACTGTGGCGCTTCCCCACATCCTGGGCGAAAACTATGCGCCTGCACTTCATTGATTCTTCAATTGATTTATGCATGTGTCTAGGCGCCCTGCCACGCCGCCACGAACTAAGAGTTCATAGCCTTTGCTGTTGCCGCATTGTTTACTGTTTTGATTTGTTTTACTTGTGGCGTACGGAAGAAATGGGAATTTGAGGAGATGCAATATGAATGAAGCATGGATTGTGGAGTCAACGGCGGTCGGCGTCATTGTTTAGGACAAGAATTGAAAGAATGTGAACTTAAATGATTGTCATCTGTTGAACTACATAAGCTTTGGTTTGATATACAAGAGTGCGACTATCGCAGATAAAACTCGTTTCTTAGATCATGTAGCCTGCTTTTTTCCGGTCTTTCTTGAACCACCATGTACAAGATTCCGTTGCACTTGATTTGGTAATTCAGAAAGTGACCGGAGTTGTTACTCTGATCGAGAGCTAGACTTTGACCACTTCCCAATTAGATAGATACCTTTTATAAATAATTGGTAGGCAGAATTATTCAACAACATTTAACGCACTGAAGGAAGCCACAGCCCCCCAAATCGGGCCACAGTCGAGCTTATCTCAATCTCTTGGCTTGTGTGCTTCGAACGAACAAGTTTTTGTGAAGCTTTTTTATGGCTGGTTACTTCACAGCTGGCGCCAACAAACTGTTGAAGGTGACCGGGTGTATAAGTTTATTTAAGAAAAAACCTTTTCAGTAGATGTCCCTTGGCGGGATCGAACCCTCTACCTCTGACACACTAACCAAACCCGGCCACTTTTTATATTCGTTACTCGTAGAGTAAAAAGGGTATACTAAAGTCATGCAAATGCATGTAACAGCCAAAAGGAAGCATCTCCGACCCCATAAAGTATATATATTCTTGATCAGCATCAACAGCCGAGTCGATATAGCCATGTCTGTCTGTCCGTATGAACGCACAGCTATCAGAGATGGTAAGAGATAGAGGTTTGACATGTATGGGACATATGCTTCTTATGTCTGCAGGCAGATCAAGTTTATTTTCAATTTATGCCATGCCTCCTCCCGCCCCCGCAATTTAGAAAATACGTAATTTCTCCCACAGTTTTAAAGATAGAGGGATTCTTTCTTCAAGCCATATTTAGTAATCAGGATAACTTATGGATCGGCCAAAGAAATGGAGAAGATCGGATGAACGGTTGTCGAGTTATGATCAAAAGACTGTTCTTTGCTGCAGCGCAGTAGCAGCGCTGGTTTTAGCTGCTACTGCAGCATCAAAATTTATGCTGAGCGTATAATTTCGTCGGTACAGAGTATGCTATAGTCGGGCTTGACCGACTTTCTTTTTTATTTGTTCAATTTGTACTTTGAAATTAAGGAATTTTTGTACATCGACTTAATATATTTCTTTTAGTATTTTCCACTCCCTGCGATGGCTCATGTTGCTTGTTCACTCACACCGGCGCTCACACACACTCTCTCTCTCTCTTTCTCTCTCTCTTTCAGATTCATTCCGAAAAGTACTGCCAAACTCATTCGTTTGTTTTAGGCGTGAGTGCTATATTTGCCGTTTCAACCTCAATCATGCAGTCTCCTAATATGTACAATATGTTTGCCAACTGCTTAAAAAATGTATATCCCACATGTACTGCTGGTGGTAGACAACAAGCTGTAGCCAAGTAGCAGGCTTTAGTCCAATATTGAAAGTGCACTTGGTTTGTGTGGTCCGGCCAGAACAAGAACAGCAGAGCAAGAGAGTCAAACAATGTGCAACAATGTTGTAATCAACAAAAATGTCATCATCAACGACGATGCATGTGGTAGGTGGCAGTACCATTAAAAACGTAGAGCTCATCGATGCCACCAAGCACGCACATGTGAAGAGCTTTTGTGCATTTACTTTAAGTTGAACATTTATGTTCATCGATCTATGGTACTGGTATATGCAAGACTAGTATATTCAATTAACAGAGTTTTGTATAATTGCCACAGAAACTATCTATAACATTGTGGTGCAGCATTACATGGCATTTAAGTGTCAGAATATTGTTGGCCATGACAACAATCCCGACTATTGTCCGCATGGAGCACCCAGACACTGACGGTTCGTTCGTTTGGCCACCGGAAATGTCAACACACGCTTACATGAAACTCTTGTATTGCATTGGTATTGGTGGTGTGTCTCTTTCATAATTCAACTACAGCTACAGCTGTAGACCCAAACAACTATTGAATTAATGCACAACAAAAAAAAAAGAAATATTTAAGACTTGGAAACATCTAGAGTGAAACTCGCAAAAAGTTGAAAGATACAATTGCCAGAATTTGGTCACTGATAAAATTGAATTGCTTAACAAGCTTGAGTGACTTTTGTTCTATTGGCTGAAACATTCTGATAGACAGCAAATGCATTTTAAATTTCCACCAAAAAGATGCGGAAGTTATATAAGACAAAAATGTTAACTCCTTAACCTGATTAATTGTATAAGTATGACTTAATTTGAATGGTTAGGGTGGGCTCAGACACACTGGAAGGTGTCATTTGCTGGCACAACCACCAGATCGAGTTTATTTCCAACCGAATTTTGATCAATTATTTTCATTGTACTTCCCAAATGCATCAAATCTATGCATGACAGATAAGGAGAGTAACTGTTGACGGACTTTCAATTTATTTTTTGGTCGATTGGTCAATAAGTGTAAGAATATGATTATACTTCAATTAGATAGATGTAGACCAATTAAAATACTCTGCCAGAAAGTATCGACGGACTTGTTTCGTCATGAGCCTTACAAATGTTCAAATAAAGGGTCTATTAGTGCTTATATTACCTTGCTTAATGGAATAAAATTCTACATTGAGATATTCTCACTTCAGGTAAAACGAGAGCATAAGAGTAATGTCAGTCCTGGCCGACTTTGACATACCTATATACTCAGGGGATACATATCACATCATACATATATTACTCAGGGGAATTAATGTTGAATGTAACAGAGCACTAACATTAATTTAAACATATCATACCTCTCAAAAGTATGCTACGTTTTCCTAACCTTTATAACTCTGTCAATAATTACACAGCGATACAGCGAAATAATTCTTTCGAAATGACCTACCGCACGGTGTAGAGCAGGTCGAGTATAGCATTTCCTCACACTTGATTTCTACCTATCACACCCCAAATCTGAAGTTATGGCCCAAAAATGTTTTTATGAAAATTTCCACTGTGGCCTTCACTGGATCTACTATATTAATCTATCTGATCTTCTATTAAGTTATATTATAATAGCCCATTTCATTCTTCAAGGAACAGATGTTGTTTCTATGAATGCGGTAACCGTCTGACGAAGTTTTGGGCTAATTAGTATTTATTTTATGTTTGCCTACATTTCAGTTAATGTTTTTGATGCTGATCAAGAATATATATAGTTTAAGGGGTCGGACGTGCTTTTTCTGCCAGTTACATTAATTTGAGCGACTTTAGTAGAGCCTTTTTACATTTTGCTACAAGCTAGAAGCAATTTGATATGCTTAAACATTTCATTTCAATTTTTTCGATAGTTGGAGTTACAATATAATTAGATTATGCTCCATAGTTTCAAATGGAAGCTTAGAACTATGACAACCCATGGCTCTGGCTCCACATACCATCCCAATTCTACACTTTCACTAGCCACTTATAAGTATTTTTCTGTTGGATGGTATTTGGGCATTGCACGGTCACACTGTACCGTTAGTGGAGTCCCAGCTGTCTTTTCAGCTAGCTCTAACTTTAGTTTGTCTAAGTTCATAGCGTGTTGGCTTAAAATACTCAGAGAAAAATCGCAAAGTAAAACCAAAAGCAATGATTTGGGGTTTTCTATGCCACATTTGTTTTTTTTTAAATCAATGAGAAATCACTTTGAATTGAGTATAAATTTATTAAAACGGCGAATTTCAGTTAACTCTTTCCCAAGAGTCCCACTTCGGGGAATTCCAACTTGGGAATTACAAGCGGTAATATTGTTGCCAAGATGCCAGAAATATATTGAGGAAAACTTTTAGGCAGTTTGATATAAGTAAGCTTCTAGTCTTCTAAACGAATTCTGCTCTTGGACACTACATAATAAATCAAAGAATTGGTCGGCTGGCAAAACTTTTAATTACAAAAAGTCTTAACTATTTGTATTTTCAAATTGAAGTGTGCACACTTTGGATATACGAATATTATATTTAACGCTAAATCAATGTTGAAAACGGTCAAATAAAATTAGAAATCTCGTCGTTCTGAGGATTTTTAGTTTAGTTTAGTTTATTATTCTTACTTCCTAGTGCTACAAGGGTTACCTTATATATTAATGCACTAGTCACTACAAATCAGTAACATTGGTAAAAGTATTAACCTACTTAAGCCTAAAGTTACATAATACATATTATTATTATTAATAAGTTTTTGAGGACAGCAAATAGTTTGGCCCTAAATTGCGTGACACTACTAATACTTTTCAGGTGTTGGGGGAGTTGGTTCCACAACCTAACAGTGCTTACAAAAAATTGCCGTTCAGAGCTGGCTAGTGTATGTCGAATTGTAATAAGGTTCATGGTTCTAGTTGAGACGGCAAAACTTAATTTGTCATAAAAATACGATGGTTGTCTAGTGTATTTTATCTTACATAACATTAATAGGGATCTATACTCGGTCCAGGTCTTAAAATCTAGGTCATAAATCTGTTTGGCAAAGCATGTAATATTGTCGGTTCTTCTCCTATTATATACATATCTTGCAATGTTATTAAAAGTTACATTAAGTCGTCTTGATTTTTTTGAGTGCACAAATTGTAAAGAGGGAAAAGCGGTATAGAAAATAGTTCAGCGTGAACTCAAAGTTTGAGTACAAATCCTCTTTTAGTGCCTAAAATAAGCAAAACTTAAAGCCACACTGTAAAATGTACATCATTCCATTCGTGTTAGTGATTAGTGCTTCTGAGTTCGATTCCCTGAAAAGTCTGACAATAATAACACTAGCCATCAGGATCCAATATGTTAAAGGGATGGTGTTGATTCAAGATGATTTTTATGTAATAAACTCGAATGTGTTTTCGGAAATATTCAATTACATCTAGATTTTTGGAAAATTGAGCCTAAAGCTGCTTAAGAGGCATATTCTTACCATCCCAAGGCTTGTTTTATGGAACGTGATCTCAGACTCAGACAGAAACACTGCGGCCATAAAAACTTAGCATTTGTGCAGTTATCTAGCAACAAGCCCTGTAGCCCTGTGGGAGACTTTTATTAGAAAGTCAAAGTTAAGACCCCTTTTTTATTTGAGGTGTTTCTTACATTGTCTACATGTGTCCATGTACATGGTCCAAAAATTACATGGTGATTTTTCTACAAACGCAACCAAATATAGTCGAAATAAATATATTAACTCTCTTCTTTTGTTTTTGCTTTTACATTCTATTTCGGTTGTCAAACCGATACGTACATCGGGTTAATAAGTGTGAAGTCGTTCAAAAAATTTAAGTCCCATCGTAATTATAACTCTGTATCTTTCATCTGTTAAGAATGTATGGAGGTATCATTATCAATTCAAATAGAATGAGTATATTTCGAAACCTAAGACGCAATGAGTGAGGTTTCAAAATGAATCAATACTATTCCCCCAGTTAATTATAAAAATGTTCCTAAAATCTGAACCAAAACAACTCAAATGAAGTTTTGGAGCATTAAAAAAAATCCTTCCTAAACTGTTATTGACATCTTGAGTATAATGTTCTGCATTACCATGTGGAGTTTGGTGGATGACAAGATGAACAATTTTTTCTTCAATTTAATGAGCTGTAGAACTTCCCCCCTTAAGCTTAATCCTACAAGCACACACACTTGGCCGATTCTCTACAAGTGTGTATATTAATACATTTGTCTATGCCAATATTGTCATATGTTCCTTGGCATGAATATCGATTCCAATTATTGGCAGCTTTGCAAATCGTGCACTTAGATTAATGGCTTTACCATTGGCTTGACATTTGGCCCTGCCTCCTATTTACATATGGATATTTCATTGTAATTGGCAGAAAGAAAAAGAAATAGATTAAGCAACTCCACATGGTGCCCAAATTGCTAGAAAATATCTGAACAGGTGAAAACTAAAATTATTTCAACTAAATCGCCAAAATGAAATCGCCTTAAAAAATGGGTTAAAGGCCAATCACCATGAACTTAAGAAAATAATTTTCTAAGATTAAGAAAACATTTCCTCTAAGCCAGGAAATATGTTCTTAATTTTAGAAAAAAATACTTTCTAGGTTGTGGAAAAATCTAAAAAATTTTTAAGCACTAGAGCGAAAAAAAGTGAAGCCTGTAGAGGGGAGTACGTAGAAGAGACAGCTTCAAGACGCGTAAGTAACCTCTTAAATTGAAAGTTTTTAGAAAAATTATCGAAAGTTTAAGAAAAAGCCTCAGATTTTCAAACATTAAGAATCTACTTTTAAAAAAAACTTTTTTTACGAAGTTATTTGTATACCCTTGCAGAGAGTTAATTGAAATTGTCCAGATGTTTGTAACGCCTAGAAGGAAGCATATCCGACATTAAGTATAAATATTCTTGATCAGCATAATAAGCTGAGTTGATTTAGCATTGTGCGTCTGTCCTTCTTATCTCCTCCGGCCGGCCGTATCGGACGACTATAAAACTATAAGATCCATCAAGAAACTAGTTCCAGTGAGAACAACTTTTTTGTTTTCAATGTAATCGTCTTCAAACTCCATATTTACTAGTTTTCAATGCTTCTTCATGATTCTGCCAAGTTTGGTCGAATTTGGACTTCTATATAGTATAGCTGCCATAGAAAAGTAGTGTTAAAAAAGTCTTGGTAAGAAAAACTTTTTGTTTTCATTGTAAACCTCTTTAAAATTGACATATATTTACTCTATAAGCTTTTTCACAATTTTTTAAAGTTATGTCAAAATCGGATGACTATATGTTATAGCTGCCATACACCCAGAAAAAAGTAGAACGAATAACTTAAGAACAAACACTCTTGAAAAAATATTTATTCGTTCTTAAATTTTTAAGAATTTCGCTCTTGGAGTCGAGCTAAATACGTTCTTAGCTTGGTGCTTTCAGGCGAGGGAAGTGAGGTATAGAAACTGAGATAAGAGAGCAAGCACAATTGAGAGAATAACTTTGAGTCTGCTCTTACAGTTTTGTATTATATGGGAGAGGGGAGTGGGGAAGCTATCGAGCGGAGAGCGTAATGAATTTTTGCACTCATGTTGCTTTGGAATTCCCAATCTGTTATGGCATTGCTGGCATGGAGAGACCTCTGTTCGACTGATAGTTGACACAGAAGGACTGATGGTGCTTTGAGGTGTGTATTCCTCAAGCCGGCTAAAAGTTGCAACAAGGTTCAACAATTAGTTTTCCATGAAATAAATTTAAACAAAACGGAAAAATCTACTGATATTGAATTGTTGTATGGTTGAAATCTGTGAAGCTCTTGATTTAAGAGTAAACGATCTTACTCTTGAATGTGATGAACTCTTAATAATAGGAAGAACATTCTCGGTTTTTGATAATGCTGTTTGCCCTTGATTCAAAATTGAGCAATCTTGAATACGAG
>JAWNNM010003177.1:0-103537 GCA_035044965.1 Lordiphosa andalusiaca
TTATAAATCCCCATTTTGATGTAAATCTTATAATCTCTTTATACAAACAACATATTTCATCAACATTTCAACATATTTCATCTACTTAATGCTGATCTCATTCAAAGTAATTGTAAGCAATATATTTTAGAGCTGTGTATCTGCTTTTCTTTCAATCCTATCGCCCTATCGTTATCGATTGACCAAGTAGCGATAAGAAAAAGTGTGGATCACGCTTAACAAATGAAAAAGTAAACTAAAGATTCCAGGCACTGTTTTGCAGGACAATAATTTTATGATTCTGCGGTGCTCTTGTTTAAAATTTGCGTTTGGGAATTAGGATTAGGAATAAGGTGATGACGTGAGTGAAAAAAAAACAGGATCGTAGTTTTTATTTATATACCATTTTTTGATTAGACCCATGCAGAGCTTAGATATTGCATCTCTCTGAGAATGGGATAAACTCTTCTTTATTTTCCTTATTAATGCAAACATTTTACGCCTCGCTTTGAAAATGTTGCTTATGCTGCTTCTTTCTTGATTGAATGTTTGACCTAGGTTGTGAGTCAGCTTTTTACATGTGGACTTTATTATCTTCGCAAAGGTTTCGTATGACTTTAGAATGAGTCTGCCCCCACCATTGTACATTGACCCAATTAAACAACGACTTTTTCCATGAACCAGCTGAAATATAAGAAATCATGGTTCATTTATTCATCACATAGCTGTTTCTCACATATTCGAGCTTTTTATTGATACCTGCATCCAATTTCCAAATTCCGGTTCCGGATTCAATGTGATAAACAAATGAACCATGAATTTAACTGGAATCCGTAACCTTGACATACATAATACTTAAATTAGAACATATTTCCGAACATTTCTATGATTGTTTAAGCGTAGATATATCATTTGGAATACTTGCTTTTGAATCAAGACTGCAGATCGGGTTTCTTGTTTCTTTTTTTATGAACCATTCTTAAGTAATGGATCGGTTTTTGCATTATCTGCTGAAGATCCGCTTTGTAAATCATATCCAAGCTCTGGACTTTTGCGAATATGAGAAGTAAATGAAGTGAGTCAAGTCATAACATTATTAACTAAGGTCCATTTTAATACAAGTAGTGGTTCATCGGTAGCGGTTCGCGAACCGAACCTTGCACTTCATGAAAGGTTCGAAAATCCTAACGGCAGACTTGGCTCGAATTAATGTTCCAAATTTGTGCAGGCAAGCAAGAAATCCCTTTCTTGCGAACCTAGCCATCTCATTTTTTTCAGGTGTAGTTATGTTCCCTCAGCTTGTTGCATATGCATGTCTGGGGCATGAATAGTCTGGACAGCAACAACAACATAATTACTATATAAGCTGGAGCTGACTTTTGGCTCTCTGCCTCTGTCTGTGCCTTTGTCTCTATCTCTCTCTCTGTGTGTGTGTGTGTGTGTTTGTTGACTTTTCTCTTGCGCTTGACTATTTCTGAAAATGTTTTTTTGGCTCACGTTTGCACCGGCAACAACTCTATCATCTATCTCTCTCTCTTATTCTCTCGAGTTCATAATAAAACTTTTACTATGACAGTAAAATTTTAATGAAATCACTGCAAAGCTGCAAAACACTTGTGCTATGTAGTACAAAAACGTACCAAAACGAAGTTCTGTTTCTGCGCTGGTTGCTTCAAGTTATACCCGCCATACTTTTGTTATTGTTTGCGTACGTGTAAAGTGCCGAGCAGTTGCTGGAGGGTGGCCAAAAGTACAAACACAAAAAAAAAAAACGAAACCGGTGACTTGATTGTTTGTTATGAAAATTGGTTACACATTTGAAATATTTATATCAAGGGACAAAGGGAATATTTATACATATATTCAGTTACCAAGGCGCCTCCAGTGGCGGTTCCATCTCAAATAGATCCGGTTCACCGTGTAGCAAAACTTTGACAAAGAATCGACGCTGTTTTCCCGTTATGCACAACTCTCGTATATCCGTGGCCGTGTATAGCAAATAATCCATATTGCAATACAACAACTCCTCACTGTCCTGTAGCGGAGCATCCAGAAAGTTTCTCAAACAACGCAAACCACGCGTCTCATGGGCCTGTGAACCATCCAATAGAGTGACATGAGCACTCACCTTACGCGAAGATACCGGACTGACCAGATAAAAGATATATGCCTGCTCCAGATTTGGGGCAGGCGGACTAACATACAGCACCACCAGCACGGGCAGATGATGGACAACTTGTAGTTCTGGTGTTACCGGACAACTGCGTCCGGGTTTCGGTGAGCCACCATAGGCAATGGCAGCCACAGCATGATTTCGCCCAGGTGACAATTTGCTCAACTCAACCTCATATAATGTGGGCCATTCGGCATTGATCTCCAGCATTGATTCCTGGGGAGAATGACGCATCAGCAGATGGGTAAGCAATCCAAGCGGTGTCATCTCAGACTGACAACCGTTTACGGGACACGCGACGGGTATGTCATACAGTAAATCCAAATTGAAATGGGCAAAGACGTTCTGTGTGGTTAGGGGAATAGTTTTATATATAGTTAGACTACTTAGAGGGGGAGCCACTTACCATAATTTCGTATTTGAGAAACAGGAACTGGAGCTGTATATGAAAACCAGTCAATTGATTCGCTTGCCTCAACTGTTATGACTTACAAATTTATAGATTTAGAAGCAAATGCACACATGATCTTTTACTTTTTATACCCTTGCAAAGGGTATTATAATTTTGCCCAGAAGTTTGCAACGCATAGAAATATTCATTTCCTACCCTATAAACTATATTAATTCTTGAATCGATTGAGCTTTGTCCGTCCGACTTTCCGTCTGTCTGTCTGTTTCTACGCGAACTATTCTCTCAGTTTTAAAGCTATCGAGCTGAAATATCTTCTTTTTGCTGCACGCTACTAATATGTCGGAACCGACCGGATCGGATGACTATATCTCATACCTCCCATAGGAACAATCGATCGGAAAACTAGTTTTAGTCAGAAAAACTTTTTTCTTTTCAATGAAAACGTGTCCAAACATTGTAATCGTAGGTTTTCTATGCTTTTTTTATAATTTTGCGAAGTTTAATGAAAATCGGAGAACTATATGGTATAGCTGCCATAGAAAAGATAGGTCTGAAAAGCAGTCTTTGTTAAAAAAAACATTTTTGGTTTTAATGGTAGCATCCTGCAATTTTGTATTTGTTTGTTTCACATGCTTTCACATAATTAAATAAATTTTTGGCTAAATCAGATGACTATATCATATAGCTCCCATATGGGAAAACGCGTATTTTTTGTAAATCTTCAAGCGACGGCACAGACGAAGTTATCTAAGCACAATCAAATTGGTAGAAACTGCAGAACTGGGAATGAAAAATAACCAAATAAAACTAAAATCAGATAATTTCACTATTTTTGGTTAAGCTAGTGACTTAAGCTGCCTCGAGATCGGAAAAAGTTGGGTTTTATTCAAAACTGGAAACAACTTATGCATTGATATTCCAAAATCAAGACCATGAATGTCCCCATTCAATCTTCAGTAGGCTTGTCGCTAATGACTGCCAATCGTTGACTGTCTTTCCATGCAATCACAGCTTGAAGCAGTTGGGAACTGCAAATAGCAATGAAAGCAAAATTAGGCAGACGAAACATTAAACCAACTTCTTTGTGTTTATGCTTAAGCTTTAGGGATAAAGTTTCTAAGTGAGAAAGTTTGAAGCTTTAAAGCGAGCTTTAATCTATCTAGAGATGATATCCCCCCCTTCATTTCGCACCACACAAAAAAGAGCATTTGGTTGGTCTTCATTCATCAAACAATTTTTGATAGTTTCTATCTAATTTAATTTCACGCAAAAATTAGATGCAGTCAACATTTCCTGCTTCATAATCAAAATTGATGACATGTATCTTCAATTTCTAACCTGGTTTCATAGTGTAAAACACAAAATTTTCTCCCATCCCGCTTAAATAAATCATTTTAACAGCCACGCCCACATATATATAAATCATATCCCACCCCCCAAAATAAGAACCTCTCATTTCAAACGATAAACCCAAAAAAATAACTACAAAAAAAATGCCCAACTCCTTGAATTCATTTGCATTATTAAATCGGAAGCATAAAACAGCAACCAAATACAATACGATAATTAAAACATCCCCAAGGAGCTGGCAACTAATTGCCTCAGCCCTTTGGCAGTCTCTCACCCTCTTCCCCTTTGTTATAAATAAATAAAATGACAGGCGAACCAAAAACCAAACCAAACCAAAGTCAACCCAATGCATAAATTATAAACAAGTGTGGCATTGGCGCCTTAATTTATGCTTTAACATTTTTTTCTGTTATTAATAATACCGCTCAGCGTGAAAATTGCTCCAGAAAGAGAAAGAGATGGAGAGAGAGAGAGAGAGGAGGGGGGGGGGGGGGAGTGCAAATTGGTGGCAAACGCACTAATTCAATAATTTATGCACATTTTTTAATGCATGAATGCATTGGGCATGAAACTTGCAAGGATTCGGGAATTCCTTTTTCATTGTTTTTAATTAAAAATAAGAAACGAAATGGGTGCCAGCTAACCGACGCTTGAATGACCTTAGAATTCGATGAGCTTCCGAATTGAATTAAACTGAAATTTGAGGGATGATCGAATTAATTCGACATTGCCAGGGTAACAAAAATGTTATAGTTAAAATAAATAAAACGTATTCCGGAACAAAATTAAGTTAAGTTATTTTATTTTTGGATAATTCTCTAATAATCACCATACCCTTTTCCCATTGAAAATGGAAAAAAGGGTTTCATGGAGTTGTGCGAATGTATGTAACAGGGTGAAGGAAATATTTCCGACCCCATAAAGTATGTATATTCTTGATCAGCGTGAACAGCCAAGTTGATATAGCCATGTCCGCCTGTCTGTCTATATGAACGCATCAAACTCAGAGACTATAAGAGATAGAGCCCCAAATTATTGCATGAAGGTAGATGTATGCCGTACGCAGATCAAGTTTCTTTCAGATTTGAAAAATTCCCCCCTTCCCCCTCTTATCACCAAAAAACCGTCACATCCTTGTCCTACAAAACACTCAGATCCACAATTTTCAAGTTAGAGCCTCGTGGTTTAGTATACACCAAGCTAGGCCCAATATCTATCTATTCTTTAAAGCTATGGTGACCGAACTTTGCACGAAGTCTTCTGGTACAAATACGCTACACATTTGTCGGAACCGGCCGGATCGGATGACTACAACATATAGCTGCCATAGGAACGATTGGTCGAAAATCTAGTTCTGGGGAGAAAAACTTTTTAGTTTTTAATGCAAACGTCTTCAAACTCCGTATTTACTAGCTTTCAATGCTTTTCCATAACTCTGCCAAATTTGGTCGAAATCGGACATCTATATAGTACAGCTGCCATAGAAAAGTAAGGTTAGAAAAATAGTCTTAACCTTTTTAAAATTGGTATATAAATATTTGATAAGCCTTCACACAATTCTTCAAAGTTTTGTCAAAATCGAATGACTATAACATATAGCTGCCATATGGATGATATGGATGATAATTTTCAAAGAAAACGCCTCCAAACTTTTTATTTCTTAGTTTGCTATGCATTCCCATGATTCCATCAAGTTTGGTCGAAATCGGACATCTATATTGTATAGCTGTCATACAAATGTAGAGTCCGAAAAGTAGTCTTAGTGTGAAAAACTTGTTTGTTTTCAGTGAATATGTCCTTTAAATTAGTTAGAAAACGTGCTGCAAGGGTATACAAACTTTGGCCGAGCCGAAGTTAACTTTCCTCTATTTTTATACCCGTTACTCGTGGAGTAAAAAGGGTATACTAAAGTCGTGCAAATGTATGTAACAGGCAGATGGAAGCATCTCCGATATCATAAAGTATATATATTCTTCATCAGCATCAACAGCCGAGTCGATTTAGCCATGTCCGTCCGTCCGTCAGTCTGTCCGTCTGTATGAACAGAGTTAAAAAAACGTTGAGCTGAGCCGCATGAGGTTATTAAACACTAATTGCCTTAAGTAACCGGTATTTCTAAGTCGGGCAGGGCCGACTTTAACTTACGCTCTCGTTTATTTTGTAATGAATCCAAGAGTATAATTCTTTTACATTTAGTTCTGAAAACTAAGAATTATATAAATTTAAATAAATATTTAACTTTCTCAAAACTACTTCTATTGAATTGCCTAAAAGTATTTATTAATATATTTCTGACATTTTGCAAAAATACTACCGCTTGTTATTCTCAAGTAGGAATTCCCGATTTAAATTGCACGACTTAATATGTTTTAAGTAAATTCAAAGTGAATTTCAATTAATTTAAATACAAAATGAGCATAGGCTATTCAAATATGATTTTGTTAGATTTTACCATGCGATTTTTCTCTGAGTAAAGTAGCCTTGCATTTTGGAGACACGTTACATTCAAATGAATACTTTTGCATATCAAATGTATATAGTACTGATCATATTTGTTGCCAAAAGATCCATTTGATATTCACTATAATTAAACGAATACTGGAAAAATTGAACTGGTGGTAGTTCCAGTTTCAATTGATGATTTTAATTGGCTGTCTTAATGTACCCAAATGTACCTGATTATTTCATTCAGATCGCAACTCAAATATATTTACTTTCATTTCAAATTTGGAATATTCATTTCAGAGCTTCCCCCATTGAAGGGGCAAAATGTTAAATTCATATATACCAAGAGAGGCACTTTGGCAGCTCGGTGTGCGTTTCAAATTGAGCGGATTAAGTTTAATTACAATTTTTCGCCAGAGCTGGAGAGGGGGGGGGCAGGGCAGACCACCATCACAAAGCAACTCCTCTCAGCGTGAGTCTGTGTGTGTGCAATGCATTTGTAAGGGTTGTTCCTTTGTCCCTTTTTTCGGGCGCATAAATGAAAAGTAAACCTTTATGCAGCGCTACGGGCGGCCTGCATTGCCGCCATCTCGCTGTCGAACTCCTTCTACACCCCATCCTGCGGCACACAATGCGTCTACAATATCCTGCCAAAAATTCGTTGCGCGCACGTGCTACTGCAGCCGCTCCTGTTGCGTTCTTCGTCCCACAAAATGCTTATAATTGGATTTAGTTGTCGTTAAGTTTTGCGACTTGCATATGTTTGTTGTCAATGGAAGACATTGTTGTTGTTGTGTGTGTGTATATTTTGATGCGGTTTGGCCTTTTTTGGGGGAGGATGGAGAATTCACCGAAAAGAAAACCTGATTAGATGTCCTGACAGACACGTCCAACGGGATATGATGTGAGTGAGTGGGGTGATCCAGAACACTTGCAGGGTTAATTAAATTTAATATTATGCTGAATTTTAATGTGCCGAGCAAAAGATCATAATGAATATTGCCTGCCCACCATTGTGGAAGGTGGAGTGCTGATTTATGGTCAACATTAATAAAGGAATATTGAAGCTGTTGTTTTGTGGTGGTGGAAAGGCAAAATTTCAAATATTATGCATTGTTTTTGAAAATGTACAAAGAACAAAAGCTACACAGAGAAAAAAGATCTAAAACAGATCCATTTGGAATGGATATGTCTTTAATATCCTGTTAATCATGCAGCGGAGCTGCAAAATCATTGATATGTTCATCAGTTTTCATATCCTTCGAATGATTTTTAGCTCCGTTGGATGATTAAAGGTCCAAATGGATAGCGGAACTCGTCCAATGGATATTTTTGTAATATCCTTTTTCACGATCACGATCAATTGAAGCCTCAAGCTGATGAATAAATATACAAAAATCCTCCCTATTTACTTTACAAGCTTTACAATCTCCATACATTTTCATTATGGTGCACATATGGCTAAATCTTAATCTACTGGCCCGTACCTACCTACCACCGCCAGGACCTTCTGTGACCGACGAATTATTTACAAAGTAATTACGCTTAATGCCTGACTCGACACTGGTCGTTGACTCCCTCGAAGGGGGGAGTCCGTCTAATTACTTTCGAAAATTGTGATCAATCACACGATGTATAAAATAAATGTATGCAGCACGCTGTTGTTCCCTGTTGCCTTTGCTCCCCCCCCCCACCCCCCACCCCCTTTAGCATGATGACCAAAACCAAAGTGAAGCCACAACACCTCGAACGCCGACGCCAAAGCCAAGCAGAGAAAAGAAGCCAATGGCATGGCTAAAAGCATTTCTGGCTTAATCGTTTCATGTCGCGCGACAACCTAAAGTCCATAGACCAAAAAGGCTGGCGGGGATTGGGGCAGCATTGGCAAAGAGCGGCGCTGCCATGGTTATTACAGCCGGGCACCCGACATAGATTTGTGTGTAGATTAGCTGGAACTGTGGACTGGGGACTGGGGCTTTTAGTAATAATTGCAAATCAATGACAGAGAAATTCATTTTGTACAAACGAAACGCGTTTGGAAATTTCAATTGGGTCGACTTGTAATTGACAAAAAGCATTGCCTGCTTTTGGGGGGCCAACGAGATGCTCAAATCGTATTTGGCTTTTAAATGGCCAACGCAATTATGAGAAGGGAAAATTTAATTGATTTAATCAAACAATGACAAAGATTAATGCGGCATAGAAACAGGGCTGGAGTTTGCCAAAGGGGTTAGCAATACCAGCAATTGCTTAGAAGCTGACATTAAAAGCAATAAATCAGCAGTTTTCAATTTGTTTGCGAAATTATTTACATGTAATCTAAATTTCCGTATCATTGTGATTGAATTAAGATGGACTTTTAGTAAAAATTTTAGATTGTGCTAGTTTTTTTGGCCCCTAATGAACCTTAAATATAACATCAACCTTTAATTTCAGCATAATGAATGGTTGCTGGTGTTTTAAGACGATCTTCGCGTACTAAACACAAATCTGTTTTCGGCAATGATTTAACATGTCCAGATTATTGATCATTTCAGCTTAAAATTGCCAAAGATGCATATTTTGACCCTTATTTTGCGCGTTTCTTGTAAAATATTTTCGTTTGTTGATGACAAAAATTGTTATTATCGAATTTCTTTTTGTTAGCTTTAAAATAAATTATTCCAAATGTTTTTAAGATTTTTTTAAAGCTAAGACTTAGCATTTTGAATACATGTGTTCAAAATTAACGCCCAAACATATGCAATGGACATTGTTGAAAATTTTCATAAGGATTTAACACAAATCACTACCTATATAGAGATTTTTCATAGCATATTTTGTGGGCTGCAGACAATTTCATAATGTTAAGCACCTGCATCTATTTCTACGCGAATTAGTCTCTCAGTTTAGAAGCTATCGAGCTGAAATTTTGCACAGAGCCTTCTTTTTGCTTCACGCTGCTAATATTTTTAAAGCGATCAGATTGGATGACTATATCTCATAGCTCCCATAGGAACAATCGGTCGGAAAACTAGTTTTAGTAAGAAAAACTTTTTTCTTTTCAATGGAAACGTCTCCAAACTTGTTATTTATAAGTGTTCTATGCTTTTTTATAATTTTGCCAAGTTTGATCTAAATCGGACATCTATATGGTATAGCTGCCATACAAAAGATAGGTCTCCAAAACAGTCTTCGTTAGAGAAACTTTTTTGTTTTTAATGGTAGCATCCTGCAATTCTGTATTTGCTTGTTTTACATGCTTTCACCCAATTCCACAATTTGTTTTTCAAATCGGATGACTATATCATATAGCTCCAATACGAACGATCGGTCGAAAAATGGGAAAAAGAGTATTTTTCTTCTTTTTAACTTCTGCGCAGACAAAGTTAGCTTAGATATCTTGTTTTTATTTATATATGATTAGAGGAATAAAATTTCCCTTAAGGGGGATATTACCCAGATACGTTAGATATTATATTTTAATAATAATATTGATAAAAATAAAAAAAAAAACCGTTACATTTCCCACTATTTTAAATAGAGAAGGAAGTTTGGATGAACAATAGTTGTGTTAGTTGAGTTATAGGAATATCATACATTTATGCTGGGCAGCACCGACTGAAGCATCGATGGGTATCACTTTACACACCTTAACACTTTGTGTGATAAATATAAGCTTTGGAAGGTACAGTGTATATTTTTTCGGGATTTACTGACATTCTTGCTTGTTTTTTCTAATCAATCTATAAATAAGCCATATATATCGCTTAACAATTAAGCTTCCTTAACCCTCACAAGAACAGTAAGAAACGCTTTCTTATCGTTCAGAAGAGACTTTTTGCTATCCCCCAAAAAGCAACGCTTTTGTACTTTTTCCTGAAGGGAAAAGAGAATGCGACAGTAAAGCGATGTCGTACCTACTGGAACAATCTCATTAAATTCATTAAATTACTAATCACTAGAGCCGTAATGTAATTATTACTTTCAGCATTTGATTACTTTTGATTACAACTATCACAGCGAGGATACAGATAATAAAATAACAATTTCTGATCACGTTTCTTTTAGTTATTGTAGTTGTAACTTGGAATTTTCGTAGAATCTTTCCAAAACCTAATTACTTTTACAATTACTTGAGTAATTATACCTGAAAACTTGAATTATTTAGGTAATTGTAAGTGAAAATATATTTTCGACACTGACAAAGTGACCCCCCTTAATGTATATAGTACTGATGCATATGTAGGTAGACTGAAGCAAATACTTAGGTAACTAAATCAAGGCATATCGTGAGCCCCTTTAAAACTGTCCCGCTTCTAAGCCTCTGCACTTCCCTGTATATGTGCCCACTTTCATTTGCGCCTTTCCCTTTCATTGTGTAATCGTGCATAAATTATGTATAAATATGTGAAAATAAAATATAATTTATTAAATTGTAATTGTTTATGGCGCATAATGGCCATTATGTTGCTGGGCTTCATTTATTTTAATATGACTTCAATCAGCACACACACCCAAACATATCAGCATTTCCAATCAATTGCCATTTGCATAAATAACAAGAACAAAAAAAAAAAGTTTAATTAAAAATCTGGCAAGGCAAATGACTACATAGCATGCTAAATTTGTAGCACAAAACAAAAAAAAGTGAAAGTCACTTAAATTTGAAAACGAAAACTGTGTAAAATACGAGCGGCAATAAATTCAGCACCAAAGAAAAATACAAGAAAAATGCACATAAATTAAGCGTAAAAAGTTGGCAAGTTGCAACTGCCGGGAGTTGCAGTAGTCGGGGGGTAGTTACCTGCAGCCCTGCAGGTGAAAGCAGTTAAAGTGAAAGCGTTCAAATGCAAAAGGCGCTCACTCCTTGCACCCTCCGAAAACCCCCTTCGTCTTCATAAAGATTTGCATAAATGCAAATCATGGGACTGGTATGGGTGAAGCGGCAAGTGGAAAGTTGGGCGTCTCATCACTCATCAAAACGAGTCGATGCACACTAATGAAGTAACTTAAGGGGCGTGCCAGGGCGCAAAATAGGTGGGCGTATTGCGTGAAGAGATGGACGAGATAAGTCAAAAATCAAGATAGCTAGAAGCTAGTAGAAAAATTTATGAAAGAAATTAAAAGTGAACTAGATTTGAAATGAACTTGGGGTAAACAAAAAGGGTGCAACACTTGCATGGGTTTGGGTGTCAAAATGGTTAAAGGTTTAAATCCCAAAGGATTCGATTAGATAAACAACTTAACAACAGTATGAGGTTGACACTTACATCATAAGAAACATTGCTTAAAAATTTTGATATATCCTTAATAATTACCTAATAAAGGGTTCTTCAATAGAGACAGGCGACAGTCGTCGTGACGTCTTTTTAACCTCATGCCAAACGACTAAAATAAGATCATTCTTCGAATTTTGTCCAAAAAAAAACCTTTTTGCTTTTACTGTGTTACCTACCCATGAACACAAAATAGTTAATGGTCAATTATGTGTCCTGCAGAACAATAATTACAGCTATTTGACCTGGTTAGACTTCTTCAAGTGGACAAAATTAAAGCTTTCCCTCAGAAACCTCGTCGTACAATTAAATAGTTCTTTAATCCACATGGACAAAAATGGGTCATTTGTATAAAAAAGAATGATGCTAAACTCTTATACACAGCTCGTTCGTTTTATTCCATTTCTATCTATTTTATTTCTATCTATACAATTTAATTTTTGTAGTTTTGTCAACTTGAAGTAAAGTTGCTGGTAAAAACCTTAATAGCACCGAAGTCCACCATATGGCCAAAAAGTGGTATAAAAAGTACAAAAAAGACGTTGAAATACTTAAGAAAAAAGTGGTGCGTTTTAAAATTAAGAAACCAAAAGTGGAGATATTTACCTACGCTTCTCCAAAGCGATTTCTCTTGAACTTGATATTCGTACTAAGACAGCCTAACATGGGACATCGAGAATGTTGTCGAAAAAAATAATAACATTAATCGATAACATCTCAGTAACTAGTCTACATTGGGGAATTGTGGAAAAGTTGAGCAACCTCTTAAGGCTATTGAATCGATCTGATGATTTACATTAAATTTTTATACCCTTGCAAATGATATTATAATTTTGCCCAGAAGTTTGCAACGCATAGAAATATTGATTTCCGACCCCATAATCTATATATATTCTTGATCAGGGTGACGAGCTAAGTCGATTGAGCTATGTCTGTCTGTCTGTCTGTTTGTCTGAACTAGTGTCTCAGTTTTAAAGCTATCGAGCAGAAATTTTGCACAGAGTCTTCTTTTTGCTGCACACTACTTATATGTCGCAACCGAACGGATCGGATGACTATATCTCATAGTTCCCATAGGAACAATCGGTCGGAACACTAGTTTTAGTATGAAAAACTTTTTTCTTTTCAATGGAAACGTCTTCAAACTTTGTATTCTTAAGTTTTCTATGCTTTTTTATAATTTTGCCAAGTTTTATCAAAATCGGACAACTATATGGTATAGCTGTCATACAAAAGATAGGTCTGAAAAACAGTTTCAGTTGGAAAAACTTTTTTCTTTTTAATGGTAGCATCCTGCAATTTTGAATTTAATTGTTTCACATGCTTTCACACAATTTTACAAATTTTCGGCCAAATCGGAGGACTATATGGGAAAAAGAGTATTTTTTGAAAATATTAAATCGAGCACTTGCAAGGGTATAAAAACTTCGGCACAGACGAAGTTAGCTTAGCTTTCTTGTTTTTAAACCCCATTGAAAGCTTTTAAAATGTGCCTAAAATGTTGTATAGTCTATACACAGAAAAAAAGATTCAAAAAAGATCCATTTCAATAATCCAGCGGAGCTTCAAAATCATCCAAATGATCATTATTTTTCATATCCTTTGGATGATTTTTAGTTCCGTTCGATGATTAAAAGGATATTTAAAACATATCCCTTCCAAATGGATGCCGGAAATCATTCAATGGATATTTTAAGACTTTATACCGTAGGTACACAGAGTATTATAAGTTTATGCAAAAGTATGTATTAGCTAGCAGGAATGATCTCCGACCCTATAAAGAATATATATTCTTGATCAGCATCAAAAGCCGATTCATATTCGTCTGTCTGTCCGTATGAACGCACAGATCTCAGATATGGTAAGAGATAGAGATTTGACATGTTTGAGATATATGCTTCTTATGTCTGCAGGCAGATCAAGTATATTTTCAATTTTGGCCAATCTTTTTTTTTGGCTTAACCAGAACTACAGTTTTTGGGAATTATGTAAAGGTAATATTCAAATATTTGTCTGACATTTTCGGAAATTTTGTAAAAAAAAAAAAAACTTATAAATACCATTAAATCGAACTTGGTATGAATCTTGGTATGGTTCAATAATTCCCTTCTTTCGCCAAGTTTATTGTTGTCTGAAATTGAACCAGTTGGTTGGCCACTTAACCAAAACTTGAAGACAGCAAACAGACAATGCGGCTGGCCAGCAATAAGGGGGGGGTGGTTGGCTGTTTTTCAACCCTCGACACGTGTCAGTGTCACTGTCAATGCATGTCAAGAGTATAGAAAAATGGAAATCCTAGCCAATCCAATCCATAAACATGCCTAGACAAGCCTACTTAACTACTCACTCAACAGGCGACACACGATCCCACTCGGAATAAGAAGAACTCTTCATACATACGTATTAGACGACTCCCCTCGCCACACCACCCCACCCTCCCCGTCGAACATCGCATGTCAGCTGAAAATTAAACCTTTCACTCAACATAAATTCAATTGTTGTTGTTCCGTCTTGGAAATCGAAATCAGAAACTTTGCACTGCCAAACCGAACCCAACCCAACCCCCCCCCCAGCATGTTTTGCCTGTGGTTAGGCGATTTTTGGGCTAAACGCATTACATGACGAAAAGGAAGCGGGAACGAGGAGTTGAGGCCGACGTTTTATTTGTAATATGACAGCACTTCATATCCTTTTTGGGCAAACAACAGGAAATTATGCACGTCAGACCTGTCTGCTTATGTGTAATGCCCATTTCACAGGTTGGATTGATTCGGGGGTAGGTTGGATGGTTGGATGGATGGATGGATGGATGGACATGTTTGTCAGATTTCGGTTTGGAAGGTCTTTGCATATTTGATTGCATTTCGTTTAATGAATCTGTTGATGTGGTGGCCAGATGTTTGATTCCTGATAGAATATCGATATCCGTTTGCTACAATCGAAGATTAAGAACTAAAGTAGAATTATCTGTACAACCCCAGCAAATCTACTTCCACATTTAAGCAAATTTGGTTAGAAGGAAACAAAACCTCCGCACAAGCATCTCTCATTCAACACACACAAAAATCCGCAACTATCCCAGCCACCACCATATCCACGGACAAACGCCAAACTCTAGACCATTACACGCCGCTGTTACAGGCTCCATTGTCAACCCAGTTCCGGCCATATTGTCAAAGGACACATCATCAACATAATGGACATGTTCCAGCCACAAAAACGGATGTTAAATTGAAAAAAAAAGAAGGAAGCAAACGAAGAGAAGAAACCCAAGCAAGACCAAAAACGAGCTTATAAGCTTATGAGCGGGAATGGCAACCAGGACCTTCCACTCAATTGAAACGCCAGAATGAAGGACAACTACAATACAAGAGTGTCCTTTTTTTATGAGTGTGTGCGGGAGCCAAACAACAACTATTATTATTGGCTGGGACAAAAGAAGAGAGAGGAACCTTTGACAACCAAACGAAATGAGTGAGGAAGCCAATAGAGCAACCAACTAAAGCACATAATAGGCCATTGGGTAAGCACTTGAGGGTCAAGCCCCGTAATGTATGCTAATGATTATGTTCGAGAGCTGGCTGTGTGTGTCCCTTTCATTGATTGATTCCTTCAAAAATTCAACTAAAAATTATGTTGCCATTTAACCCATTTGAATGCAGTTGACACCTGGCTATTAATTAAAACATCAACACCCTCTACCCCCGAAGCCACCCTTAACACAAACAGCAAACAGGAGCCAAGCATCGCCTGGAGACTTGCGCAACAATTTCACATGTCAACGCATGCAAAAATGAAATGTGATCAGGTGGAAAGGCAACGCCATTGCCAATAAAGGTCAAACGGTGAGTGGTTGCGCCGGGGATGGGTGTGGGGGTTGGGGTGCTGCATTTAAACCCGGTGACAAAGCGACGCGTGCAAATAAAATGGGAATGATGTTGCTGCAACATCTGCTGCTGGCGTTGTCATGACACTCCAACGGGCGGACCATATTGGAATACACTTGGGTTACCAGAGCAGGAAATAATGTTCAACCAAGCGGAAGTAGTTGCTCCATCAAAATGTATGGATTGACTTTCGATTGCAAAGTTAAATGGGAATCGCAAAGGAAGGAAAATGACATCAAAAGTTCAGCAAACAAGATAAACTTTAATAAGTGGAAAAAGGCTAACATAATTTGTTGCTGTGAATAGTTGGAATTAGAAAAGAGGGCTGAGAAATAAAAGGAGTTGATTGAAGTTGCGGGCCAATAAAGTAACTCTCACAGAAGCAAAGGCTGAAGACTAAGCGTTTTTAAGCTTTTTATGAGCTGCAGCTACTGCATTTGTTGGTATTACTTATGATTTTTTGATAGGCTTAGAGGCGCAGCGGGCTTTAACACAACAACTAACAGTTGATGTCTGCATATTTCAGTTTGCAGTTGCGATTTGGGAGTTATTCCCCAACGGCAAAGTCAACAAGCCACTTATCATATGACTTGTTTTCCTATTTAAAGGCAATTCTCAAAGAACTTTCGATAGTTAAAATGAAGCTTGGCCTAGAAAATCTTCTATTATTAATGAAAAAGCTACACAGAAAAACAAAAGATCCAAAAAAGTATCCATTTGGGAGGGATATGTCTTAAATATTCTTTTAATCATCCAACGGAGCTGAAAAATCATCCCAAGGATCATAATTTTTCATATCCTTTGCATGATTTTTAGCTCCGTTGGATGATTAAACGGATAATTCAGACATATACTTCCCAAATGGATACCTGAAATCATCCTTTTTTTTCTCTGTGTGGTGAAATTCATCGAAAACTTAAAAGATTTCAGTTACTTTTGCGAAAATATATCTATTCTGTATAAACAAATCAGAAATCAATCCGAAACGGGACTCAAAACAGGGTAATCTCGGAGCAGAATTCAAATGATCCTGTTTTTTGGGACTAAAACAAAAAAGTGGGAGCTCAAGAATATCCGGTATTACACTGTTTCCTATCCCGTTTCGGATTGGTTCCATTTGTCAGTGTAGACCATAACATTGTGATATGGGGTTGCTTTCCTCTCATCTAAAATAGCATTTTGTTTACAATCTATACGATTAAATTGCAATTCAAAGTAAACAAACATTTTTTTAATATCTGCCATTAAAGAAAGTGGTAGAGATTTCTGTATTAAACACAATTTTTTCCTGCTTATTTGCATTAAACCAAACGAAACTTTTGTTTGTCCGCTTGTAAATGCACAATATATAAAACTTTTAGCATGTGCATTGCTGTTGGTTCGCAAAAACCCAGCAACAATTAAGACCGCTTCATAAAAATATGTTAGCTGACCAACAAATAAATAGCGACCAAATGGTAAAAGCAGGGCAAACAATAGTTAAATAAACCAAAACATTAAGTTGAATTATTAAATACTCTTAAATACATTTATTATGAAATTCATAATACCCTTGCAGAGGGTATTGAATGAAGAGAAATTGTCAAGGTAACGCATAGAAGGAAAAAGGAAGCTTTTTCGGCCACCTAAAGTATATTTATTCTAGATCAGCCTGACGATCTGAGTTGATTTCGCCATAGCCGTTTCTTCGTCAGTCTGTTTCTATGCTCTCTGCTCCTTCAGTTTGAAAGATATATTCAGGAAAGTTTTCACGAAATCGTGTGGTACAAATTTGAAGAATTTGGCTTTTGAGTCGAACCTTTTAAGTTAACCCAAACCGGAACCCGATCAGGTGAACAGGTTTTGTTCCGAACTAAAATATTTTTATACTCTGTACCGTAGGTACATAGAGTATTATAAGTTTGTGCAAAAGTATGTAACATCCAGAAGGAAGCATCTCCGACCCCATAAAGTATATATATTCTTGATCAGCATCAACAGCCGAGTTGATATAGCCATGTCCGTCGGTCCGTCTGTCTGTCCGTATGAACGCACAGATCTCAGAGATGGTAAGAGATAGAGGTTTGACATGTATGGGACATATGCTTCTAATATCTGCAGGCAGATCAAGTTTATTTTCAATTTTGGCCACGCCCCCTCCCGCCCCCGCAATTTAGAAAGTTTTAAAGATAGGTGGGTTGTTCCTTCTAGATATATTTAGTAATAAGGATAACTTATCGATCAGCCAAAGGAATGGTGAAGATTGGATGAACGGTTTTCGAGTTATGATCAAAAGATAGTTCGCTGCTGCAGCGCAGAAGCAGCGCTGCTTTCAGCTACTACTGCAGC
Organism: Lordiphosa andalusiaca; assembly: GCA_035044965.1. Lineage (NCBI taxonomy): Eukaryota > Metazoa > Arthropoda > Insecta > Diptera > Drosophilidae > Lordiphosa > Lordiphosa andalusiaca. Next base: position 17,833 of record JAWNNM010003177.1, read on the forward strand.
ATCAAAATTTATGCTGAGCGTAGAATTTCGTTGGTACAGAGTATGCTATAGTCGGGCTTGACCGACTTTCTTTCTTGTTTTTTACTTGTATCGCTTTTCACAAACCAAAGTGACACAAGCCGAGCTTTCTCCAAGCCCCTGGCTCGTGTGCTCATAATTTTCGCAAAAGAAAGGGGGATCTAGAGTTCACAGCTGCAAAAGCTGGTCAAAATGACCGGTTGTGTATAAGTGAAAAAAAAAGCCCAGCAGGCACACAATGTGATCGCTGTTCCCCAAACCGATATATATTCATGGGGTGTAGTTTTTCGATGCTTCTTTCCAAAAAAGTCTAACTTATTTTTTTTCAAATTTACTTATTTTTTATACAAACAAAGCTTCCACAATCCGCTGCTGCATTTATTTATCAAAATTCAAATAATAAGCTTAACGAACTTCATCTTTTTCTTCCTTTACTAAATGGTATGGATTGCCTTAAATCCCCGGTTTAAATGTGGTTCGAGTCCTTTTAAGTGAGATAAAAACATGTGTGTAGCTTGAAAATTGGATGATTGTCTTAGACTTGAAACGGATTCCGATCCAATTGGTCAAGTGTGAAGTCGATTCCCAGTCAGACTTAACTAGATTATAAAATTATATTTAGTTTTATGAAAGAAATATAGAAATCGCTGGGAAATAAGGACTGGTTCGGTTAAGTGGTTCGCAGTTTTTAAGCCGCCTTTTTAGATCATTTAACTAACTAACTAACTAACTAACTTACTAACTAACTTTAGAGCTAATTGAACAGTGGTTTCGGTTCCGATTCGTTTCACACTCTTCATTGTTTATATATTTTATGGAGGGCTGTTTTCGTTTTCGAATTTTCAAATATATTGATTTTTGGCACATTGCGAAATGGAATTGAAATGGAAACATTTTGATAGATTTACAATCTTAATACATATGTAATACTCAGTCTTGTTCCAAACAAAAAGATATCACTTCGATATCAGTCTATTTATCAATCGGATTGTCAGCCACCAGGGCAGGGTATGAACAGCAAAGATACTTCAGATTGCTTTTACACAGAGTCAAAAAGATCCAAAAATATATATTTGGAATGGAAAGTTTTTAATATCCTTATTTTGATATTAAAATATCCATATATCATATCCTTTGGATGATTTTCAGGTCAGTTGGATGAAAATTAAAGATCAGGAAAATAATCTATCTCTAATTAGCAACTTTTAAGATGAAATGCAGTCTGATAACGGGTATGTTAAAAGGTGGGTGGGCTACAACTGAAGATGTGTGGAATCACCAATCGTTCCTTAAGGATACATCAATTCGAAATCGCCAAGGAACAACTTGAATCTTAATTCAACTGAAAGTCAGAAAGTATCAAAATTACAACTATCATTGTCTGAAGGCAGGACCTGAGCGATGACGGGTACAAAGGCTTCAATTCAAGGCTTTTTCGATTTAAATCAATTGTTCAAGCTTTAATTTAAGCCTAATAAGACTTTTGATTGACACTTTTGGAGGTTAGATTCGTGTTCTGCGATGGAAATCCCAAATCTCATCTCATACAAAATGTTGAATTTTGTAATAAATAATATAAGTGCCAAACATGCTAACAAATCGTATCATACCCTACTTTTTGCATGTACTGTAAATATTTTTATGTAAAACGAGTGTAGCGCACACAATGGACAATGCAGTAGCGAGTCCTTGCAACTTTCACTAACAAGCTGTGCTGTGTGCCACAAACAGAAATAAAAACAACAACTACAACAGCAGCACCATTCATTGTTCTAGTTTATTTTATTCTTTTATTTGGGTTCTAGTTTTATTTTTACCCAGTTAGCAATTACCAGCATATTAGGTTAACATAAATGCACAACAAAATGTCCTTGGAAAGAGTGTGGGCGAGGTGGGGGCAAAAAAAAAGAAAAACGCGTACACAATGCAATAACCATAAATATCCAGCGACTTGCCCAGCACTTTTAAAATGTGTCAGAAAAACATATAGTTATGGGTTTTTAGTTATCCCCATCCAACACCACCACCACCACCACCACCACTCACCCACCCATCCACTGGCGACGCGACATCGGCTAAATAAATAAAAAGCGAATGGCCAACGCAAGGACAACTAAACGACTTTGGGATTTGCTTTTGGGTTATAAATTAGCAAAACGTGTCCTGCCTCTGGAGGAGGCTTTAAGCGAGTTAATTAAAGCTCAAGACAAAATGACGACCATTAAGCACACGCCATGGACATTAAGTGCATCGGCACTGGATGTGCCCGAGTGCCGCTCGGTCGAACGGACAGGCATGTTCAATAAACTAAGAAAACAAACAGTTGTGTGAAACTGAAGTTTGATGAGGTAGTTCAAAGGGTGCAACAGGGCAATCACCATCACCATTAAGATGCCAAGGCCTCAGGGTCAAGACCTAAATATACTGAGCTGATGGAGAAAGGATAGCTGGGGGGAGTGGGGTAGTGGGTTAACCAAAATCGATGGTCAGCTGGGCAAGGGTGAGGCTCAAGGCATCCGAATTGGGAATAACTTAGTTTTTAGATACAAGTTTCGAGAAGAGTTTAGTTGGCAAATATTTTGTTGCCAATATTTTAAAGATAAAATAAAAAAAGGGGAGTTAATGAAAAACTTCTTAAATTAAACGTTGTAAGATACTTTTTGCAACAGGAATTGAACTCAAATTAATTGATCGACTTTAACCAGCACGGCTAGTTCAAGAGATATTTGGTCAAATTTCAAGATTCTGTGACTAGCTGCATCTTTCAGGCTTCAACAGCGGCTATATATAATATATGCATCCAATTGCTTCATTATGCCTCAAAACACAAAATTCTTGAATTTAAAATCGAGGTAAAAGTCTTTTGTCTCCTTATTTATGGTAAATTTTCCAGATCTTTGTAACGCACAGAAGGAAGCATTTCCGAACGCATGAAGAATATGTATTCCGAGCTGAGTTGATTTAGCCATGTCCGTCCGTCTGTTTCTACGCTATCTCCTCCGTCAGTTTGAAAGCTGTCGCCACCAAACTTTGCACAAAGTCTTCTGGTATAAATGCGCTGCACATTTCCGAATCCGATAACTATAACATATAGCTGCATAGGAACTATCGGTCAAGAAACAAGTTTTAGTGAAAAAAACTTTTTGTTTTCACTGAAAAAAGCCTCCAAACTTTGAATTTCTTAGTTTGCTATGCATTCCTATAATACCAATAAGTTTGGTCAACATCGGACATCTCTATAGTATAGCTGCCATAGAAAATTAGGGTTAGAAAAATAGTATCAGTGAGAAAAACTTATTTGTTTCCAATGTAAACCTCTTTAAAATTGTCATATACTTATTTTATAAACTTTCACACCATTCTTTAAAGTTTTGTCAAAATCAGATGACTATAGCTTATAGCCGCCATGGGAATGATCGGTCAAGAAACTAGTTTTAGTGAGAAAAATTTTTTTGTTTTCAAAGAAAACGCCTTCAAACTTTGTATTTACTAGTTTTCTATGCTTTCCCATAATTCCAATAAGTTTGGTCGAAATCGGACATCTATATAGTATAGCTGTCATAGAAAAGTAAGGGTAAAAAATAGCCTTAGTAAAAAAAAACTTTTTTGTATCCAATGTAAAATTCTTTAAAATTGTCATATATTTGTTTTATTAGCTTTCAAACATACCCTGAAAGTTTGGTCAAAATCAGATGACTATAGCTTATAGCCGCCATAGGAATGATCGGTCAGGAAACTAGTTTTAGTGAGAAAAAGAATGTATTCTACCTTAAGACGACTAATTAGATTAATTATTAGATTACATGGATTGTCCAATCTTCCAAGCAAAAACCCAAGTGCTCTAAAAAGGCTAGCAGAGCGTTCAAGAGCAACAGAGAATCGTTCTACTTTCCTTGTAACTTTTGGATGGTCACTGGTTTTGGCCTTTTGCGCTACGCTCTCACTCTTACTTAAGAGCTTGCACAGTAAAAGGAGCTCTGTAGAAGCTCTCAACAAAGACACAAGAAGAAGCACACACAATGGAGCCATATTTTAGCTCTCGCAATGGAGCATTTGCTGTATTCTTCGACAAGAAATGTTTTAATGCGCCAAGTAGAAAGCTAAGATACACTGCGATACACTCTCATTCCTACTAAAGAGCTCCCACAGTGAAAAGAGCTCTAAAAGCTCTCAACAAAAGCGCTTTAAAGCAGTTGAGGGGAGAAATGAGGAGAATAAAATACACAATTGAGCCATATTTTAGCTCTCGCAATGGAGCGTTTGCTGTGTTCTTGAGTAGAAGGCTTAGATACACTGCGCTACACTCTCGCTCTTTCTAAAGAGCTCCCACAGTGAAAAGAGCTCTAGAAGCTCTCAACAAAGGAGGAGAAATGAGGAGAAGAAAACACACAACTCAGCGATTATAAAGCTCTCGCAATGGAACGTTTGCTGTATTCTTGAGTAGAAGGCTTATATACACTACGCTACACTCTCGCTCTTACTAAAGAGCTCCCACAGTGAAAAGAGCTCTAGAAGCTCTCAACAAAGACGCTTTAAAGCAGTTGAGCAGAAATGAGGAGAAAAAAACACACAATTGAGCGATATTTTAGCTCTCGCAATGGAGCGTTTGCTGAATTCTTAGGCAAGGAATGTTTTAACATACCAATTAGAAAGCTTAGATCCTTCCAAACTATTTCCTTAACAAATCTGCTATTATATCATTCAATTATAAGAATGCGATATATAGGTAAATATATCTAATATCTCCTTCAATGCTTCGCTCTTATCAGAATCACTCTTTATCATTTTTTTGAACAACCCTTTCCGCATAGAAATTTGCACATTTTCGTTTTGTCAATTGTTTTGGGCGCGGGGCAGGTATGAGTAAGTCATCTGTCATAACCTCCAGCTGTGTTGTTGTATTTACTTAACTCTACCAAATATCAAATGTTGATTGTGTTTACCATTTCATGGTTTCATTTACGGCGCAATTCTTTTCGACCCCTTTTGGATTTCAACTTGGTGCAGTTCAGTTGTTCCTTCGACTGCGTCGCTTATATTGTCATTTTCAGTCATGCTTGAGCGTTTGTGTTGATGCCCGGCCACCCATTTTGGACTTCTTCTTTTTCTCCCCCAATTCTGACTGAAACAATAATACAGAAATATAAAGCTGGGCAAACTGCTTTTGATGCCCTTGGGGTTCACTCAACACACTGACCACTTGGCAGCTACCAAACGTAACATAAAATCTGTTTTCCAAAGCCCAAGCCCCGAAGCCAGAACACGAATTAAGAATGGGCAGGGCAATGGTCGTGAATCGAATTTGTGATACTCTACAAATCGAAGAGCCAAAAGAAAGTAATGAGATATTTAGAGTTTATTGATGAGAGTTAGGCTACTTACTTCAAAGCTGACTGCAATGGCGGGTAAAGGTGACCGGTTATAATAAAGGTTCTAATGTTGACCATATATTTATTTATTAGGTAAGTGTATTGCGAAACCTAAATACCCTTTTATAGTGTACTATAGCCAGTTTCAACACCATGCAACCCCTTTCAAAATAAAGCCAAACCGGGCAAAATTGTCGTGGGGGTTGGCTTTGCCACAGAGCAACGCTCATTTGAAATGCATGTGACGACGACGACGACGACAACGACAAGGACTATGAGGTTGCTGAAGCAATCAACTTGTATCCTAACTGACTCTGACTCGGTCTGACTCCGTTTGCCTTTTTGGCCTGCGGAAGTGTTTGTTTATTTAATTTCTGGTATTTTTAATTGAATTTTCAATGCCATTTTTGATGCAATCCTTGAATCTTTCTCGTTTATTTTGGCTTTTTACAGGAGTTGCATCATTGGCCCCGAGCTGAGCGTTAAGGTCTGCTCCATTGGCACTGTGATAAATCGTTCGGCCTATGCGTCGGACTATTGCCAATTGGAGGGCACAACGGGACGTCAAACACAACCGATGCCCATACGGTGGATGGCCTGGGAGAGTGTACTCCTGGTAAGTTGTCAACACAAACCTTTTCCCCAACTGCAACCAAGTGCAAGTTTATAATTAAAAATTAATGAACAGTGTGCCGTTCCGCTGGCGAGTCACAAGTTGACAGCAAAAATAAGTTGTAATTGTGTTAATTATTTTTAATTTGCTTTCTCTGTTGCAGTTAAAGAATAATGATTTAAGTCAGTTGAGGAATTCATAAGTTTTCTTTTCGAATAGTTTTCAATGGGCTTAATAGGAATAGTTGGAAATGCATACGAAATGTGAAGTGTGGAAATGTAAGGATCAATTTGAATGTGTCTCCGAGCAAAACAACACTGTATGGCTAGAAACTATTGGAGAAGAAGCTTAATATTTTGTATAATTTATTATTATGGATGGCGAATTCCATGGACGATTGTTCAGATTGGACGTCTTTGTCATACGTCATTTAGGTATCCAACGGGCTTATGTGCTGGATAGCTAATCCAGGAGGCTGCTATCAATCTGAAAGAATTAGTGATCAAGAAAGGAAATGTATTTATCTTTTAGACAGACAAATAGTCATGATTTGGTTCTTGTTGCTTTAACAAAATAAAAAAAACGAGAAAACTAAGCTAACTTCGCCAGTGCAGAAGTTTATAAACCATTGCAAGTGCTCGATCCACCATTTATGGGAGCTATATGATAAGGTCATCCGATTTGAACAAAAATTTATAGAATTGGGTGACAGCATGTAAAACAAGCAAATACAAAATTGCAGGATGCTACCATTAAAAACAAAAAAGTTTTTCTAGCTAGGACTGTTTTCAGGATCTATCTTTTGTATGGCAGCTATACCATACTGTTGTCCGATTTTCATCAAACTTTTCAAAATTATAAAAAAAAGCATAGAAAACTTATGAATACAAAGTTTGAAGCCGTTTCCATTAAAAATAAAAAAGTTGTTCATACTAAAACTAGTTTTCCGACCAACTGTTCCTATGGGAGGTATGAGATATAGTCATCCGATCTGGTCGGTTCCGACATATTAGTAGTGTGCAGCAAAAATAAGACTCTGTGCAAAATTTTAGCTCGATAGCTTTAAAACTGAGAGACTAGTTCGAGTAGAAACAGACAGACACACGGACAGACCGGCGGACAAAGCTCAATCGACTCAGCTCGTCACCCTGATCAAGAATATATATAGTTTATGAGGTCGGAAATTAATATTTTTATGCGTTGCAAACTTCTGGCCAAAATTATAATACCCTTTGCAAATGTATAAAAAGAATCTATATATAAATACACTATGCAAATCCCCCACAAATATAAGTCCCCCTTTTAAGCAGGGTAAAATCAAATCAATATAACAAGATTTGTACCATATGTTGGTATGAGTATTGAGAGTTGACGAATTTAGCGAGGGGGTTAACTGGGTAAAATTATAAAGGCCGAACTGTGACAAGTAAGTTAATCAAATTTTACCCAAAAATACTCAGTTACCAGGGTTGCAAATCGGCTTAGACATCTGCTATGGAGCAATAAATATATCATCTCAGGCAGGGATTAATACCGAAACGATTTTCGGTTCTGATACAGGTATTAATCCCTGATCTTAAGACATTTTCGATTCATTATCTTTACCCAAATTTCTTGAAAGCTCACATCGATACTTTAAATTAATACAAAAATTAATTCGATTTATTGTTAATAGTTAACTTTTTTAGAGTATATATGTATACAAGATGTAAAGCGATTATATATAAAAGTCCATTCTATTTTGAGGATGTTGACGGAAAAACAATGTGTTTTGAGACCATAATGGTTTGTTAAGAAGTTAATGTTGGCTTGGAAGAGAACTCGAATTTAAGACCTCTTCATTAAGGAGCAACTATCTTACCATCTGCACCACCGGATAAAAGCAATGAGAAGTGAAGATATTTCTTCGCTAGCTGAACTCAGAAGAATGCACCAGGTGAGACGTCAGGCAGATATGAGCTGAGATAAGACAAAAATAGCAAAAATTTAATCTTAGTGTGATAACCAAATTGAAAGCCAGGCCAGGTTGAAATCTGCAGAAAAGCTGGAGCAGGCGAGCAATCGACACCAGCAAATTGATATACTCAGCACATCCCAGACAGCTATTAAAGCTGAGGAACAATCGCAGTGCATTAACCAAGCTGGTTGAGATCTGCAGAAAAGCTGAAGCACTCGAGCAATCGACACCAGCAATTTTCTATTCACCCATGCACTGGGCAGTGAAGCAGAAGTTCAGAGACAAGTAAAAAAGATTTGATGATCATTCAGACGAGTAAATAGAAGGATAAGGTTAATAAAAAAAATGTCGGAAAATGTCGAAATCCACAAAATTCTCATTTATGCTTAAGAAGCTTTAATAGATTAGAACTGTCGACGGGTAAATAGAAGGTGTAGATTGAAAGTCCCAAAAAAATCAGGATATTTTACCTGATTTTTGTGGACTTAGAAGATTATAAAGTCTCCCGAGTGGTAAAGGTGGTAAAGATCGAACTTAATTTTAGTTCTACATTATCTTGACGATTTAATAGATGAAAATTGTAAAAAGAGCTTCGTTTTGAGTCTTAAATAAGTTTTTAAGGGCAACGCACGCCGGCCTACTTCTTCTAGCCAAACAGCACTGAACCAAAGTGTTGTGCGACAAAGCTGGGAAAAACAAGAATTCAAACCGCTTCTGAACCAAACCGAATTAGAACATAACCTAATTGCTAGTACCAGCTCATAGATCGAACCATGAACCGAACCGAACCGGAGTAATTTCGAAACCACTGAGCCGATCCAGAATCTAAGCAGTTCGGTTTAGCTTACAGACTAGTTTATAGATTGAAGTTATTGATTCCCTACACTCATAAAACATTCGCCCTGAAAACTAGATATTCTCCTATGATATCCGACCTAAGTCGATTCACCCTGCAATTAAGAAAAATATTTTCTCATTTATTGAAAATTTTCAAAGTTCCAGAAAAATGATCCATAAATTAGAAAAAGCTTTCTGAATCGCCTTAGGACGGATTTCATAGGAGAATTTCTAGCTTTCAGTGCGAATGTTTTTATCAGTGTAGGATAAGTTTTATTTGAATTGCGTTTTAGGATCCTCTACAAGGAAGATCAGTCACAGGCCGAATTGAACATTAGCGAAGCTAGATTGAGATGGCTTTTAAGGTGGTCCTCTTTTTTCCGAGGGTGATTCTTTGAATAGAAATACTAATTATGAAACACTATCAATACTTACAACAAACAATCTCAAAACCCTGCCTAAATATTCATTTAATAACTCCACTTTGCTGACACTTCCCCAACTCAATTAACTAAAACATGTTTAAGGACTCCATTAACGCGCTTCTTCTTCACTCTCATCAAATATGCCAGCCAAGCACTTTAATTTTCACTGCCTAATACCCTTTTTTGCGTATAAAACACGATTTTTATTCCCAAAACAAAAACAAAGTGTGTGCACGCTTCTATCCCAGATGGAAAAAAGAGTTGGAAAATCCTAACCAAAAAAAAAAAAAAAAAAGAAAACAAACCGAGTAAAATATTTTATAAATCCCCTAGCGAAAAACCGCACTAAATAAATTAATTAACTACACGAAAAACGAGAACTGAAGCGCAGACAAACAAAACGACATGTATGAATACAAGCCCCTTGCAGAGATGTGCAGATGGTATGGTATGCCATATGTCTGTACTGTCGGTTTGTTCAACGTTGTTGTGCTAGAAGCTGCTTTTAGAGGTTTTCATTGCCTTTGGGGGCAAATGAACGAACAAGCAACAGTAGCTGGAAGGGGTAGGGGCAGGGGCTGGAGGGGGAAGGATGTTCGGTACTGTTTATTAAAAAGCGCAAAAGTTGCGTTAAAGGATATTTGTGCACATGAATAGCTTTTGTGTGCGTGTGTGTGTGTGTAAGTGAGGGGCGGCGGCAGGGGGGGGGGTGGGTGCTAGGAACGGGCTACCGCATAATCCTTAAGCCAAAAGCTTGTAAACAAAATCAAAAGGCCTTTGGCAATACCAAACGTCTCTAAAAAGCAATATGGGTGAAGTGGGCTGGGCGGGCCTATTGCCTGTCATCAGTTTTAATTATAAAACATTTCCACGCTTGACTCTTAATTGCAGGGAAAATTCAGCACCAAGTCGGATGTTTGGTCCTTTGCCGTTGCCCTTTGGGAGATATTGACATTCGCCCGCGAGCAGCCCTACGAGCATATGACAGATGCGAATGTTATTGAAAACATTGGACATATCTATCAGGATGATAAAATGCATGTGAGTGAAATACATAAAATAACTCACTTCGCCCCACCGTCCATCATGAACTGACATACTTGTTTCTATGTACTCTCTCTCTCTCCTTGTTTTTTTTTTTTTTACTTTATTTAGGAACTTTTGCCAATGCCACTCAACTGTCCGCGCGAAATTTACGATCTCATGTGCGAATGTTGGCAACGCAACGAATCGAGTCGTCCCAATTTCCGCGAAATACATTTGTTTTTACAGCGCAAGAATTTAGGTTTTAAGCCCCAAACACAAACGCTGATGTATTGAGGAGCAGGCAGCAAAAGTTATGTAAAAATAATTCCACAAAGAACACGATTTTAGCACACACCATATTGAAATACCACATGAATATAAATATATATATATATTTAAGTATGATTAATTATAAATAATTATGCGAATTATTTGCATTTGCATTACAAAAAAAAAAAAAAAACAAACTTGCATTTAAAATTAATTTAATTTAGAAATCAACTCCGCCTAGTCATAAATGGTTAAATACCCCTACCAAAAGATGTATGCAAATTGCTGGTAAAAATATTCTTATAAACATCCCTTGATAAACATTTTGTTCCTTCGACTTTTGTTAAGAACAGCGGGTGTAAAAATAGTTTTAAAACTTAGACTGGATTTACGCGATGAAGCAAAATCGGAATATTAACTGAAAAGTGAATACATTTTATAAAGGAAAGGTTTAGCATCTCCCCTGATTCTCTCGCCTACTAAGAGAACTCCTTGAAAATAGCTCCAAAGTGTAAATCCAGTGTTACATATTTCGTTATGTTATATCAAACACCAGTTTTCACTCCGCCGCCTTGCAGACTTGACTCTTTGCTGAATAGCTTGCAAAAATGGCTCAAAATTAGATTACCATCTTCTTTGGCTGCCTTTGAACCGATCGGTAGGAAACTAGGTCTTAGTTATTTTACTCTGCAAAATTGGTTCGAAATCCATATATCAAAATGTTCTCTTGCTAGGGTTTTTAAAACTTCGCCACGATCGAGGTTAGCTTCTAGCCTTCTCGTCTTATACATGTTCATTAGGCCCACAAACATTCTCTGACTAAGTCCCTTTTTCTCGAGTTTGGTGTCGATCATATATTAGACTTTCAAAAGAAAACTTTCCCAACCTTGGAAAGAGTTCTAATAGGTATATAGTACCCAAATGGCGAAACTACACAACAAAATGTTGAGTTAAGACAAATATAAAATAAATACTTTACTCAAAATATTATTTCAAATAACGTAGCATACTTTAAAGGGCTTTAAGCATGATCAATTTTGTCTGTAAAACCGTATTATCAGGGTGCCCCCCTCGATTTACTTGCCAGCTCTAATTTGTGGTATTTCCACAGTTCCTATAAATAATTCCACATCTTTTGCACTTTGCTGGACCATTTTGGATATATCAATCTTAGTAATCGTTTAACAGCATATTCAATGAATTTTACCCATTGTTTTGTAAACTCTTTCAGTTTTTTTTTCCATTCTCTTAGCCTACTCCTCAGTTAGTGGTAAAAATGGGTTCGATCCAATAGAAATATCCATAAGAAATATATAACTGATGGTAGCTGTTCTAGGAGTGGACTAGACAGGCTGAAACCCTCCTTAAAGCCCAAATCTAAATATTTTTCAGCATTTTCTGAAAAAATTGTATTATTGCGAATCAAATATTTGATGATATTGATATTGAGATTTTTGGGCTTCGGGCGGGCTTCAGACCCTTTATTTATTTTACCAGTAGTTTTTACTTATTCTGAAAGTGAGCATTAAGGATTGGTTTTTCGAAATTTCTGTCGGCATATATGGATTCATGGATATTCTTCCGATCGGGTTCAGGTTTTATGAGATCTATACGAAAATTCAACAATGTATGCATACCAGTCTTTCAGAAAAATTGGGTGGCAAAGGTTGCCTTTACATCTGCCCCTAAACCACATACTTCTACAACTTTTGGTAAGGGGTAATCTCATTAAGCATCTCCCTTTCTTTTTGTTTTGGTAAAACACAGGTCATGCTTAGTCTTAGCTTAGTTCTTAAGCTTTACGTCGAGTCAATAGCTTATAGTAAATTAAATATAAAACAAACCAAACCATAAAAAAAAAACAATTTAGAAAACTGTAAATATTACACAAAATGCATTTCAATGATAAGCTTAAGTAGTACTTGTAATGTCTGTAAATTCTATCAAATAGAATCTAAAAAGAAAAACAAACAACATTGACATATGTGTGTACCTATCGCTCCTCCACCTGAATGCTCTCTCTGTCTATCTCTAATGTTTATAATTTGTGCTTTAAATGTTTGTATATATCTATCTATCTATATATATTAAAACCACAACAAAATGAATCTATATTTATATGACTGTAGAAGACCCTCTCAAAATTGAAAAAACAAACAAAACCTGCGTATAATTTCGACAATAAATGTTTAAGCAAAATGCCAAACATTTTGTTGCCAGTCTAAAATTAATGTCAATTAGACGCATATCAACAAAATCAACGATTTTCTTTCCAATTTTCCCCTGTGCCTTTTTCTCTGCTTCACTTTGTGTTATTTATTGTAAACAAAAAAAAAAAAAAAAAAGCTTTAAAAAGGTTTCGCTGTAGTCAAAAAAAAAACTCAAATTGAAATTTAATTTAACAAAAAAATTTGCAAAATTTTTATCCGTTTCACTTGCAACGAAAATTACCATTTATTTCAACAAATACATACCAACAAAAACGTTGAGCACAATCATATTGAGAAAAACTATTAACTAAAATGTAAGCGCATTCAAAATGACTTAAAAATTAAGCTTAAGAAATTGCAGCAAGACAACAACAAGTCAAATACAACCAGAATCTTAAGTACACACTTTAAAGCAAACAACAATAAAACAAAAAAAAGAAGAGATCTAATAAAAATTTGGGAATTTTCTGGCAGTGTAAGTGGCAGGCTAAAGTCCTATTTGGCAAAACTCTTGGCTAGCCCCAAATAAAGTGAAGAAAAAACAAGAAGAACATTTCTAAATGAGACTTTGAGCCGCTGTGCACAGGCCAACAGCTGAGTCCGCCGTCGACAAGGACAAATCCTTGGACCCAAAAAAAAAGACGACGAGGAAGAGAAAGAGGAATCAACAACATGCACCTGACCCCCCCGCTGAACAAATTAAATAACATAAAATACAAATCCGCTGCTTTGGTTGGGGTACAAGAAAGGAGCGAGAATAAGGCAAAATGGAAAATAATAAACTTATTAATTCAAATTGCTGGCCAAATGCGTTGCTGACAGTGTGTCGAAAGTGTAGGAAAATTGAAGAAAATTATGTGATTTTCTAAAAGTAAAGTCAAAGCCATTGAACAACAAGTGGCCATGCAATTAAAAGTCAAAGAAATTTTGCAATGTGTACTCACGAATACGAAGTAGGCACACGCACAGCACACTATTCTAAAACTGAAGATCCACATTTCAATTTCCCCCTTTTCTTTCCCTTGTATAACCCATATTCATCTTGTTGAAGTTGTAACATTCTGCTCAAGATCAAGGAAGGAAGCTAACTCTATTGGATTTACATTGAAAAATATGTACAACCGTCAAGGAATCATTTATGATGCGATTTGTTAAGGACATTATCGGCATCCACCCTAATGGACATATATTGATGAAAATGAACGTTATGGATTGGTTTAAAGCCTGTATTATAGACTTTTCCAAAAAAAATCCAACATAGGTATCATTCTAAGGAAGAATTCGAAGTAAATTATCATATTTGCATCATATACCCCGAATCAGTAAGAAAAATTGAAACATTTTGTCATTTTTTGATCAAAATGGGCGCTATAGATTAGTGTCAACCTGCATTCTTACTCGACCTTTTCAAAATCTCCCAAAATAGGTACCATTTCCTAGCCTTGAGAGAAGGAATACACCAAACTCAAGTATCAAATTTCCACTATTTAACCCATTTCTGCACTAAACATAAAAAAATTTGGAAATTTTTGTATAAAAATGGGCGTTATGCATTAGTTGTAACCTGTATTCTTAACAGAACTTTCCTTTTCCATTTCCTAGCCTTGAGAGAGAGTATTAACCAATTTCAAATATAAAATTTTCACTTTATAACCCAAATCTGCACTAAACATTAAAATAAGTGCACATTTGCTTATGAAAATGGGCGTTATGTCAATGTTAACCTGTAGTATACTCCTCTTACCACACCTTTTCAAAAAAAAAAATCCTAGATAGGTACCATTTTCAAATCATCCAAAGTCAAAAATCAGATTTGAAATATTCGAAAGATCATAAATATAAGTAGATTTTGCAGCGTATGACCTCACGAGTATCACATATGGTAGAGTAAGGATAGAACCAAGTGTGCACGGAGTTTACTGAGTATGAAGAAGCTTCTCCGACCCTGCACTCAATCCGAAACGGGATTGAAAACGGGGTAATCCCGTATATTCTTGAGCCGAGCCGAAAAACATTCATTTCACTCCAAATAAAATCCAAAAATCAGGACCACTTGAAGCCTGCTCCGGGATCACCCTCTTTTCAAGCCCGTTTTTCTATAGTTTTATTTTCTAGCTCTATTTCTTCATTTCTAGCAAATACTTACTGTTTTCTTAATATTAGAAAGTCGCAGATTAACAAATTATTTAAGAAGAAATTCTTTGTGGAATGCTGTTTGAAAACAAACGGAAGCCAGGTTTTTTCCGAAGTTTCTTGAAGTCTTTGACCAACGCTTCCTGTTTGAGGAACCCTTTAATCTTTAATACGTCCTACAGTAAACGGCGCTCTGCCACTTTCTGCGTAATTTCCCCAAAAATACCCTTTCGAAACATCGATGGCAAATGTTAAAACATCAAACTAAAGGTCGATTTCTCATATTCTAAATAGCTGCTATGTGTCAGATAAACTTCGAGTTTGCTCTCTTCTCAGTAGGATTATGTGACAGATAGCTCTATGTGAAAGATTAGAAAAAGACTTTGAGTCTTTTTGCAATCAAAAATTTGAGCATATTTTTACTTAAGCCCGACCCACTATGCCCAGGCCTTTGGGACGCCAGTAGCTAGCCGGGCTCATCATCATCGCATTGTTAAATCCGCCAAACAGCTGTGACTCGCAAGCTCAATTACAGACAGATTTGCCAGATTCCCCTCTGCTGTTAACGGATGCGGCTGGTGGCAATTGGACACCACCCTCACGAGCACACACACACACAGACACACACACACTTAATCCTGTAACGGAAGTTACACATTTTTACTATTACTTCTTGGATATTCTTGGAGCATTGTGTTATTATGGCTCTGTTGTCTGGTCTTAGCCTCCAGCTGCGCTGCGATGTAATTATTTGCGCTGTGGAAATTCCCCAAGAACTTGGCCAATTCATATTTCATTTTTTCACTTTAATTTAAAGTTATCGTATAAATCAATAAGTTATTATATTTGCAACTAACCCAGTTACACCAGCCTAGACCCTTGCCTTGCCCCACTTGATTCCCTGGAGGCGCGGGGGGGGGGGGGGTTGGGGAGAGCCAAGGGCCAGCAGCTTATTTGACTTGGCTTTCTTTTAAGGTTTTGTGAACACAAAATCCCAGACGCAATCTTTGATTTTTATTGTAAGCAAACGAAAACAAAAAAAGGAAGAAAAAAAAAAGAGCAAAACCACCAGATGAGAGAGATGGAAGCTGGACGAGAATGCCGGCAGCAACAAATGCGATCAGAGATTTAGGTTAGGTTGGAAAAACAAAAACAAATGGCCAAGGGGGAATGGGAGTGGAATGCAAATGGTTGCTTAAAGCATTGCAAATTTTAGAATATTCACACATAAGTGATTGGTCAAGATGATGGTCTTACAGAAGTGCTGGGCTTGGTTCGCTTACCGGTTACCTTAGGTTCTAATCGTAACTTGGCTCTTAGTAGGTATACATATATAGGCTTCAGAGCAGTGTAAAACATACCAAGAGATAGCGCCGACAACCTTGACGAGATGGCAAGCTCTTTCTACACAAAACTTCGTCAAAACATTCACAAAGAACACCCAAAAGCCACCAAAAAATGACCATCAACGTGCACCACCCTCTCCCAGAGAAGCGTATGGGGTATTACCTCCAGACGACAGCATCGACTTCTCCCTATAACAAACGGATTAAGCCAGCAGTTCTTCTTGCTGGAGTCAAAAAAAGAAAAGACCTATGTGAAGGTTAAGCAGTTTCTGAAAGGTTATATTGCTTTTAATTCAACTTTTAAGGCATCTTTTTACCAAAAACGGCCTGATTTTGATCTAAAGGAATAATTTTCTGTCCCTTTTTTTGGGAGGAAATTGTCACTTGTCACTGACCCACTCGGATTGTTAATAACTCAAAGCTCAAACTGGCAATACGACATTACGAAGCATTGAGGAAAAGTGACCTTATACACAGAAAAAAAAGATACGATCTGGCGCTCAATGTTATATTTTTTCATATCATTAAAAAGCCTATATGATAAAGATGAATATGACCTGTTCTTTACATCAACTTGATGCATTTTCTGATCAATAGAATATTAATGATATATAATAATGATATTAATTATTTGAAAATTTAATATTCAATATCAGAATGATATTATTTTGCTTTTATTTGACATTTTTTAGCATCAAAATGATATGTCAAAATGTCAAATTAACCAGCCCAGATTAATTTGATTTTGACATTTTTTTTCTGTGTATTTAGGTGACTATTTCCTCAACCATAAAAAGTCTGACTGGGTTCTTTAGGGTAACTTGACCCTGAATCACGCTTATGGACAATGGCGGACAAGGCTAAGACGTCATATCATTAGTGTTTCATTACCGGAGGATCCGACCTCGAGTCCCAGTAAGGTAAGGTTTTAAAGAGTTTTTCAGAAGTAAGAAATTCAACCCAATATTACATCACATAAGGTATTTGCCTGCTTGGTTTTTATAAAAGTCCTTTGTAGTGATACAAATATTAAAATTTTGGTTGATTTTTTACCATTAAATTTAGCAACAAAATTCCTAACTTTAAGGCAGATTCTTGCCGGCTAAAATTATCTATAATGTTAAGATGTCTTTGACGTCGTTTTTAGGTCAAGTTACCCTAAATGCAAGGTTATTTTTGGGGATTAAATGCAATAATATTTTTGGGTGTGGCTTAAACTTGAAGCCAAAGGAACCAAAAAAGGGAGCTCTCAAAACCTTTTTGCAGAAAAATTGAAAACTGCGGATGGTAAAGAGTTAGAGTTCTAGCAAAGATTTATAGATATTATAGATGATGCATGTGTAGCAAATCTAATATTGGTAGCCAATGTCAGCTACCAGGAATAATCATTTTATCTTTTACCTGCATCATCTTTAAATCTATTAAGTCTTAGGCAAAACCGTTACTGCACTATATCAAAGATATATAGATATTTATAGATGACACATGAAGATCAAATTAGAAATTAGAAGCCAATGTTAGCCACCAGGAATAATCGTTTTTTGTTTCACATGCGTCTATCTATCATATCTATTAATTTTTGGTCCTAGGGTGACTTCTTGCTACTCTCTTTTTGGCCACACCGTTTTTGGCAGCTCAGCTGCTTTCATGTCACATGTTACTGTCAAACATGTTCAGTTTGGTCTACAATTTCACCATGAATCGACTGACAAACGAACAACGTTTGCAGATTATTGAACTTATACACCCTTGGACTATTTTTTGTGGGGCTATGTTAAGGGGCTTATGTATATAGCGACTGGAAGCCTATATTGAAGAATTTTTTCGCCACTTACCGGTTAATATATTGGAGAGAGTATGCCAAAATTGGACCCAGCTTATGAACCATTTGATGAGCAACATTTACATAAAATCATATTTAAACAGTAAATTATATAGATCGTTCTATCGTCTCAAATAAAGATTTCATATAATTCTCTAAATTTTAAGTATTTTCTTTTCTTAATCAAATCCAAAAGCTGCTAAAAAATCACCCTTTATTAATAACTGTCAGGTTTAAAGACTCTTCAAAATTAAATCAAACAAATGTTTCTCCCGAAGACTTTTTTAGACATAACTTTTCTTTGGCAGCTATACTATATAGTTATTCGATTACGACCAAACTTGGGGGAATCATGGAAAAGCATATGAAACAAACAAATACCGAGTTTGGAAACGTTTCCATAAAAACCAAAAAAGTTTTTCTCACTAGAACTAGTTTTTCGACCGCTATGTGATATAGTCTTCCGAAATGGTCAAAACCTGGCAGACTTATGTGAAACCATACTAAACAAATATATGCCCATTTTAAGATCGTTTCCATTGGAAACTAAAAAACTGTTCTTACTAAGACTTGTTATTAAACCTTTTATATGGTAGATATACCAGAAAGTAGGGTTGCCAAATGTTTAAAAATATCTATATGAATATTTTGACGATAAACCTGCAGCTTTTAGCCAGCTTGATGTCATGTTATGCTTTCGCACAACTTTAAACTGAGACACAACACCACAAAGGAGGCTGGTAGATCGTACAGCTGTTTCAAGAGAAACCACCCTTTATCATCAGCGATTAATGCCTACCAACTGAACGTTTCCCTACAGACTGACGAGATTGAAAAAGTGTAATATCGATATAAACAATTTAGGGTATAAAATATAGATAATATCGATATTTTCGAATGTATTCAGGTCTGGGCTACCAGCAGTCCAATCATTCGTAGAAATAAGGTTCAGTACATGGGTTTTTAGACATGTTTGAGTCGTTTTTGAATCGTGAGCTGTAGCGGAGTCTTGTTGAAAGGTCCACGGCTTCACAAGCTTTTCCAAAATGGTTTGATACATTTTCGCCGAAGTTTTGATTTCTTTTGTCACAAAAATGGAGCTTGATGACACCATCAAAGGCGACTTCCCACATAAGCCGTATGGTGACGTCTACGAACTCTCGGAATGAGTTCGAACGCTTGTTTTGCTAATACAGCATACACTCTATAGATCTGTCTGTTGAACGATTCTCGTCAGTGAAGTTAAGTTCGTCTGCGGGCATTGTTCGCGCACTGGCGGAGCAATTCATTCGATTTTTCATGCGTTTTTTGTTTCCCTCTTGTATGCACTGAGTTCCAATTTACTGATATTCATCTCAGCAGACATGATACTTTGCTTGCGCAGTGGATTTCGACGAATTTCATCTTTCAGAACTTTAATGGCTTGTGGCGCTCGCGAAGTGCGCGGACGTCTGGATTTCGCGAGGTCTTTTATTTCATCAGTATACTTAAATAGTTTCACTGTACATTACACAAAGTTTCGGGTGATCTTCAGTGGGCGCAGCAGCCGAAAGATACATCTTTTGATGCAGTTATATAGCATAAATGTCAGTTGTCAAATAGCCGTCAACTTGAAGTGGATGCGTTCAATGGTTCTCGAGCTTTTTTTATAGTTAAAGAAGAATTTTCTTAAAATTGTCTCATTTTTCACGCGTACATCTATTTTTTTTTTTTTAAATATTTTTCATAAAATTTTCAAATTGATTGCCTTGGCGAAGCCATAAAAATGCAGACGATGTCAGTGGGTAAGCCTGTCGCGTTGCATTTGCTGCCTACCCTGCACACCTTAGGGACATGAAGTCATCAGCCACAATGCCCTTCGACCCGTCTGTTAGGAGAGAAGAAGAAGAAGAAAATAGCTCACTGCGCCTTAAGGATTTGCTTTTTATGTTTATTATTTTCTTTTCTATGCGGCATTCTCTCTCCCTGTGTGTGTCTGTGTGTGTGTGTGTTTTAGCCACGTGGCCTGGCGGCACCCTTCGCCCATTCGATGCGCTAGTTTCACACCCCTGTGCTCTTGATTCCCCTAAGAAACGGTCGAGCAAGCCGCAAATATGTTGTGTTAGCGGAGGAGGAGGAGGAGGGGTTTTTCCTAGAGGTCATCAATAATGGCGCAAACATGCATTTAAGTCGCTTGCTTTGCATTAAGACGAAGAGGCAGCTTATTGAAATTGGTACACAGCCCTGAGCCCTTTTTTTTGCTTTTTTGGTTGTGCGTGGGGTTGACTCCCAGGGGGCTCACTACTTTCAATAAAAATTTGTTTGTGTTTGGTGGACAGTTTTTTTTTTATATTTTTTTTTTTTTTGGTGGGGCAACAGATGAAGTGGATTTGTGCTTTTTTACTAATAGAAATGGGCAGCAGGTTGAGTAGAGGGGGGCAGGAGTAGGTATTATTAGGGGTTGGTTGCTGGAAAAGGAGCTTAACTTGAAGAAAAAACATTGTACAAACCCAGAGAATATGCATGAAATTATAGTTAAGTGTATTTACATATGCAGACCTGCAGTTCAGCCAGCTGCTGGTTTGATTAGTAATCTCTTTTTTTTATAAAATATTTTGAAATTCAAACTTAACGGTGCTTCTGGCTTCTAGTTTTAGTCATTTCTGTTAAGTGAACTTGGCTATGTTATGTGAATGTTAAGAAAGCAGTGCTAAGGCCGCTGTTACTGTACAACTGCTCTCACTCATTTCCGTTAAGTGAACTAGGCTCACTCTACTCTCTTAAGTAAATTTAAATAAAGCAGTGCTCAGGCCGCTGTTACTGTACAACTGCTCTCACTCATTTCTGTTAAGTGAACTAGGCTCACTCTACTCTGTTATGTAAATGTAAATAAAGCAGTGCCAAGTCCGCTGTCACTGTACAACTGCTCTCACACGTTCTTGCCATGTTAATGTTAAACATAAGTGAGCCAGTTCTAAGGGTTGGAAACTGTTGATAAATAGTGGCATGTTAATATTCCCCTTTTTCTGCTAAGATGTACAGGGTGGCGCAATGTAATCATAATTCAAGAAAAACAAAACACATCAAATTAAGATTTTAATTTTAAAATTACTTTACAGCTCCCAATAGACCAATAAATCTAGCAAAAATCGTCAAAATTGTGCAGTAGTTCGAACTTGAATTTAATTATATCAAGAAACCATAATTCATACCATAATTCTGCTAACAAAATCAACATTACAGTCACTATGTTAAATGTTGAGGTGTTGCTGGTCACAAAACCGATCGAAACATCGATTATTTTTCGAATGTTTTTTATAATATTTAGCTTAATTTTAAGAGTACATAATTTTATGAAGAAAAAATTAAGGTACAATTTCTGGAATAATGATTCTGTGAGCTACACCTAAATTAGGAAAGATTTCTCTTCTCCTTAAAGCTAATTTGTGTCAGATAAACCTAAAGTTTACTCTGTTATTTGTTAGTTTAGGTGACAGATAAGATGTAAAATCCGCCCTAAATTTACTAACTGCTATTTCGTTACTTTTTATGGATATTATTTAACCTAACGACTTTATCTGAGTCACAGCTCTATTATAAAATTAAAACTTTTCACCTAACAGTTGTAAACAACTCCCAACAGAACCATTTTCCAATACCAGTAACAATCTAATTGACGTCATTTTTGTTTCAAAAAATCGAAAAAGGGTATCCTCAACGATTTTCTTTAGCCTATGTAAGGTAAATAGCAAAATACTTAGGTAAGAAAATAATAAGATATCATAATTTTTCAGTAAAGGTACAAAAACGTTTCATTAAATTTATTAAATAGTCCAACACTACCTACCCGAAACTGTTCAACCGAAACTTTAATGCTTCCTCGAACTTCTAGCACATTCTGTAATAGATATTCGGAAAAAGATCAATAGAATCTCAGAATTCAGCAGGACAGTTGTATGTTCCAAGTTCACCAAACATTCCACACGTTATTGACAAGAGATAATAAAATTAACAAGTACAATTAATCTTCAAAACTTCAAAAATGATTAAAATTACATTCAAGCTAGATTTTAAGCTAAAAAAGTTGCAATTACGCCACTTCGTTTAAATCTAACGACATTTTGGTATGTTAAATTTAAGCCATGACTGTTAGCCAACACGCACTTTAACACTCCCCCTATTCTGTTATACTCATAAATAGCGGCTTTGGCATTTTACTTGTGGTTTGGCCTACGGTCCCACTCAATTTGTCAGTATTTTTATACGGTATTTTTCACTCGGTTGTCCAGCTTGTCTTCGCTCATTTTTTCTAAATTAAAATATTCAAAAGTGCAATAAAATAACGAAAAATAATAACAAATCGAGTGTGCTTCAACTCGAATCGCAATCAACAAACGAACCCTTAAGTTTTCCCTCCCATTCGGTTGAGTTCGCTCTATTAAGCCCGTGTTGTTAAGTGAAAGAAAAGAAATTCCAACAATGCGCAGCTCTAAACCAATACCACTGCAACATATACACACACACGCTGGCTAAAAAAAAAAAAAAATTTCTTTATGCCAAAGCGCAACAAAAAAGGGCAGCCGAGAGAAAAAGAGAGGCAACTACAAAAAGTGCGTATAATTAGCAAAGTGCAAAAATATTTATAAAGAGTGCGGGGGAGGGGGGGGGGCAAGCCAAATCAAATCATTGAACTGTACAAACACGCCCATACATCTATTGCAGTGTCTGTGTGTCGGTGTGTCTGTGTGTGAGTGTGTGTGTGAGCTGCTGTATCTGGCTGAATGGCTGTGTGTTTTATTTATTACACTTTGATTTTGCAATGCTCTTATTATTATTATCAGGGCTGCTTAATTCCTACCAAATTGTAAGGGGGTTCTCTACGGATATATTTGTTGGGCTTGGGGTTCGTGAAGCGGGTCCGTACCTAGGTTCAGGTTCGAAATGCTCAGAAAAACTATAGAAATTAATGCAAATGGAAGTTTATTCAAATATGGCAATTTAGAGTACAAATATTATTCGAGCTTAATTTAAGCAGTGATGCCAACTGGTTGTTAACCGAACCAAGCCGCTAATTCCGGTGTTTAAGCGAATCGGCGTCGTTTTGAATGCTGAAATGCTGAACCGAACCAAAAACCGCTTAACAAAACATTTCGGTTCGGTTCAGTTCAAGAAAGAAAATAATCTTGAGAGCTTATTTGAAGGTTTCACCGGTTAACAAACGCGAATGGAACTCTTCACATCTTAGAACTTCTTCTTTAGTGAAAAAGAAGTATAAAAGATGTGCATATTTCATGGTGTCAATTCCGACCTTGTTAATTTGGGAATTTTAATCGACTCCCCCATAACATTACAATTCGCTCTTAAAGGGAAACCTCTATTAAAGCATGTGGTTCTGTACATCTTCTGCAATTGTTCTCAGACGTCTTCATATACCCCTCATCAGACTTCATTCCTGAGTATACAATTTGCTCTATGAGACGATATTTTCAATGTTTAATATGTATATTATTTGTTGTTGGAAATATAGAAGGAATTATAAAGGAATAGTCACATATTCACTTTAGCAATCATAGTATTCGAAAACAGAGACGTGTCTCTTTATAAAATTTTTCAAAAATTACTAGAGAAACACTCAACCGAACCGAAACCTCATTTAATTTTACTCCAAAAACCATTTAATAAACCGAACCAAAGGTTTAAAAGCTGATCGAATCACTGAACCGAGCCAGTTTCTATTTCTGACCGGTTTTAATCCATTAATTAAAGGTAATTATTCCATTGTCCGTTGTAAAATGTTATCAATACCAGATTTAAGAGTAAAATGCTCGCTCGACTAAAACTTCTGATTCTGAAACAATTTACCCCAAAATACAACATTTTGAAGTGTTTATAGTCGCCGCGTTTAGCAGAAGAATTTGCTTTCTGATAAAACATACTTTTTGCTGAGCTCCAGTGATACCTTTTTGACACATCATGATGGAAAAGCATGTCTCGAGGAAATTGTACATTCCTTTCAAGTAATACTGCTATTTACAGCAACTTGGTTCATTCTTGTACCTATTTTTAAATATTTTTTAAGTGATATCTCCCGATGCGCAGACCTTAATATGGAGAAAAAACTACCATAATAGAGAATTCGCAATCCTCTCAGATAGTCAAGCAGCGCTAAGCGCGTTTAGCAACAATAAGATCACCTCTAAGCTTGTCCTAGAGACAAAAAAAAAATTGTACCAACTAGGCAGCAGGAAAAATGTGTCCCTACGCTGGGACATAACAACATTCCTGGAAACGAAATGGCCGACGAAGTGGCACGAAAGGGCGTGGTAATGGTAGGACCAGAACCCCATTGTGGCATAGGCCAACATATCATAAGGCAACTCCTTAAAAAAGAAGAGAATACTCTTAGAACAGCCTCCTGGGTAAACACCACAAACAACAAGCAAAAACCATAAAAGGTTCCAGAAAGTGATCCAACAAGAAAAGAAAACCCTCAGGATCCTGACAGGGCTCTAGACGGGCCACTGTAGGTTGCGGGGTCACCTGTACTAGTTGGGAATAACATACAACCAACTATGCAGATTTTGTGAAGCGAAGGAGGAGTTAGCACCCTGCGATGCTCTGGCAAAGCGCAGATTCAACAGATTTGGGGAGCACACCTTACCACCACCAACAAGATTAGTTGCCTAGAACCCACGAAAATCCTGGCATGAGTACAGGAAATTGGACTGCTAGGAGAGTTGTAACTTAGTAGGCGGCACAATAGACTAATTTTTATGTAAAGACAAAATTCCAGATGACTTGAAAATGTATTTCGGTACACTAAGACTAAGCATTCATATTTCCGAACATTTCTATTCAAGTGGAGTTCGACTGATTAATTTTTTTTCATACGTTTTGAAAATTTGCCTTTATCTTTTAAGGATTTTTTCCAAAAATGTAGCATTTTATTGAACAAAAACTGTTCGATGTATCATTTTATGCTTATACCTGCTCAGCGATCAATCCGTCTGCTCAACACGGCCAATGATAGCGTATAGCAATTGATGAAATCTGTCAACAAATGGGCTAATCTGAGAAATTTTAAACCAAGCGCCGAAATCTAAATTTGCCCAAACATCAAATGTCTGTCTTGAATAATAGGCTACATATTCAGGCGTCAAAATATATAAGAAATATGGTTTTACGGTGAATGGTTTGTTCTTGGCGGAGGCTTACCTACACCTACCTCTCGCTTGAATTTATTGTTTGTGAAAAAAGGGAATTTTCATTTGGCAAAAAAAAGGGCGAACCAGAGAGAGAGATACTTAAAATATGCTTCATTTTCTTTTATTTAAGATAAAATGTATTAATAATTTGAACTAAACATGGGTACATTATGTGTAACGTCCGCATGTAGCTTTTCCAAGAATTTCTGGCGTCTAAGTTAAAGATTCCCTTTCATTTTTATTAGATGAGTCTGGTAAAGAATTGTTTAAGCTTTTATTCATAAGTTCCTTTTGACAATTGTACAAATCAACAATCAGGACGTGTTCTCAATTCCAAATCCACTTCAAAACCCGGTTTTAAATCAGAAATTACTTGTGGTAGTGGAATTGAGAAATAGAATAAGGGCCTATTTCATATCTTCTACATAGTCAGATAAAAATAGATTTTGGTCTGTTATTTGTAGACTTATGTGACAGATGGCTCTTTGTAGTCGATTATAAATCGGCCCTTAATGTGTTTCTTGCTAAGATGCCAGGAACATTTAGTTTTTTGACATTAGAGGTTAAAATTAAAGATATAAGATGAGACAAATGTTAGATTTTTGGACTGAATTCAAAATGAAAGAACTGCTTCTAATCGCTTTCTGAACATATACGAACATTAGGTACCTATGGGCCGATTTCTCATCTTCTAAATAGCTGCTATGTGTTAGGTAAACTAGAATTTTGCTGTTTTATTTGTAGGTCTATGAAGTAGACTAGAAAGCGGGCCTATATAATGTAAAACATAAAAAATAACTTTAACTACAATATAAACCCATTTTTAGTTTTCAATCCCCTTTCGACCATTACTGGCTCCGAGTCAGTTTCAGGTTCGCTGCAATCTCCAACTCCGGAGCGGTTCGACACCGAACTGGCTTGCAGCCCTGATTATTATAGCTTTATCCAACAGCAAACGGAAGTTGTCGCCTACAATTTTCGTTTGGTTTTTTTGTTGTTGCTGCATTTATTTTCTGTGTCGCTTCGCCCCACTCACAAATACAAAAAAAAAAAAAAAACAATCAAGCCCACCAACACACACACACACACACACACAAATAGCAGCCAGAGACCAGCAGCAGACTTAAAATTGCATGAGAATTTTGTTTTGTTTTTGTTGTTTGACTTAATTTATTGGCTGGCATTGTTTTTGTGGTATTTATTTAGTTTTTTTTTTTTGCTCAAAAAAATGAAAGTGTGTTAAAAACAAAACAAACAAAAGCAAACACACAACAAGTTGACCAATAAAATCTCACAGCAATTTTTGGTTTGGTTTTTTGTTTTTCTTTCAAGATTTTAACTAGAGATAAGCTTAAGAAATACTGTAAGACTGCAGCCCTCCGACCGAAATTGTGAGAGTTTTAGACAACATTTTATACAAGTAAATTTCCAAAAATTTTGAATTTATTTTTAAAATCTAAATAAGACTGGATATTCAAGGTGGAGTAAACTTCGTGAAGTTTTATAAAAAGATCATGCTTGTAGGAGAGAGGTGTGGTGGTGAAGCTTACCCCTCTACACCTCTTTTCTACCCAGCCAACCAGCGGAGTCCGAAAAGTGCTCCATTAGGATTCCCTGTACGGTGTGCTGGGCCTCATAGGGAGCATATCCGCTGGAGTAAAAGGCCTTTTCAATATATATGAAAAAAGAGTGCCTAAGGATCTTCTTAAATGAGTGATTTCGGCGTCCCAGAATGCTCACTCAGATAACCCGCAAAGACTCCGTGCGGACTCCTCTATTCGCCTATGGTTTCTTTGAAAAGGACTTCTTCGAGGTGTTGCTTTGGAGTCCCTTTTCACTCCTGCTTCGGAGCTCTCCGCATATGGTTGGCGGGGTACAAACGAAAGCTTTTTCAAGAACTTCATGAAGTTAACTCCACCGTGTAAATCCAGTCTTATTTAGATTTGGAAAATCATGGGCTAAGTCCCTTTATATTTTGAAATACAACAAACTAATATTAAACACCTCTTCTCCCATTGCCCCGCCCTGAGTAGAAGTAGACTTAGGACACTAGGTCAACCTCTCCTACTTAACCTATCGGAGACATCCGAGCTAGAGATCCCAGCTCTACTAAAATTCATTCCGTTCACACAATGGTTCAGTAACGAGGACCCCCCTCATTAACAAAATGGGTTAACAGGGAAGACATATGTCATCGCAATGGGCCCAAAGAGGTCTAAGTGGGAGGGCGACTTGTCAGTCTCAGCCATGACAACCTAACCTAACCTATCCTAATATTAAAAGGCTCTTTTTAGATTCTATATCCAGTAAACTTCATATGTAAATTTCTTAATTTTAGATTTTAGCCATAACAAACCCAACTTTAACATGCAGAACTTTTTACTCATAACTTTCTTTTACTTTCAGTTCTGTTAGGCCTCATCCAGGTCTAAAGTTCAGCACTGATACACACTCTCTCGAACACACACACACACTCCCAACCATATATACATACCACATATCATCTTGAGGGCTGGCATGCCGTAGCAGCGCCTAATGGATCTCTATCATATCAGATATAATGTAAGTATGCATTTACTTTTCCTGCCCATTGTATGCCAATTAACAAATTCTTTTTCTCAATTTTTCTGTTCTATAGTATCCACCCAATAAAACAGCCACTGTCAGCACGGGAACTGGCAACGGCGGCGGCGGCGGTGGTACAACAATCAATCGACCGGAATTGCATCAAAAATGCAATCGTGGTTCACATTCAAGTGATACAAGTTCAGCATACAGCGGTAGCGATACAATGGCCTCCGTTTATGGTTCATCGCTGGAGGCCGAAGAGATTGATCTCTCCGGCCTGGTTGAATCAGTTGTGGATTCTGATGAGGAGGATCTAGCAGAGAGCATGGATGTGAGTTATGGTGATATCACAAAACAAAACCAGAAAATCCACTTCAAAACTATATTTAACAACGGTTTTCATTGTCCGAGTTGAGAATTGAGGGGGGGGAGATAAGAAAAGTATGAAATTTAGAAATGTTAGGCCAGAAATATCGCATTCCAGGGAATTGGGGTGGATTGGAATTTTAGCATTTACCATTTACCATCTTGTTTGCTTTCTGCAAGACGGCTGCAGTGCTCCGAAGTCTCAGTTTAGCTTAGGTTTGCTTTTAGTTGATTTAATTACCAGAAACCAGTTGAAGGATTAGGATTTTAGACTGGTTTAGAAGCAAATTCCATGCAATTTAGCAAATCAATCAGCAATTCGGGTATGCATTAACCCCCTCACATCCTGTTAAAAGTAGAACCATGGTGAAGACTTCGTCTTATTATCATTCCTTGAAGTAACATTACCTAAATGAACAGAACCAGAAATTGTTTCCACGATGGAAAATATGTGCCATGTTGGGACACAAACATTAACCTGCCTTTTGCATCTAAAACCCACAAATCCTAACAAATTACTAAACAAATATTTCTCTCCGCAGAGTCTCAATGTGCGCGATGCAGTTCGCGATTGCCTGGAAAAGGATCCCTCGGAGCGTAGCGAAGATGATGTGGAAATTCTGCTAGAGTTCACACAAGGCCTCAAGGCATTCACAAATATTACGCTAGCGGTGCGACGTGCTCTCTGCTCGGTCATGGTATTCGCTGTGGTCGACAAAGCCGGCACAGTGGTCATGTCCGATGGTGAGGAATTGGATTCCTGGTCGGTGCTAATCAATGGAGCTGTAGAAATTGAACATGCCAATGGCACACGCGAAGAATTACAAATGGGTGACTCTTTTGGTATACTACCCACCATGGATAAGCTCTATCATCGTGGTGTGATGCGTACCAAATGCGATGACTGTCAATTTGTGTGCATAACCCAAACGGATTATTATAGAATACAGCATCAGGGTGAGGAGAATACACGACGACACGAAGATGAGCAGGGTCGAGTGGTGATGGTGACGGAATTGCGTTCGATTGGAGGAAGTGGTGCCGTAGAGAGTTCTGGTGGAGCTGGTGGTTTAAATGCCAATTCGTTGAATACGAAACGAGGACATGTGGTCATCAGGGGCACACCAGAGAGATTATTGCAGCAACTGGTGGAGGAGAACTCAATGACAGATCCCACTTATGTAGAGGATTTCCTACTAACTCATCGCATTTTCATACACAATCCCCAAGAGGTGACCACCAAATTGCTCAATTGGTTCGATCTGGAGCAAATGGATACGCACAAGACACAGGAGCTGAGGGATCGGGTGACACGTGTCGTGCTGCTCTGGGTGAATAATCATTTTACCGATTTTGAGGCAGATCATGAAATGATGGAGTTTCTGGAGATATTCGAGGCGGGACTGGAACGTAAGAAGCTATTGAGTCAGTTACGGTTGCTGCATATAGCCTGTGCGGCCAAGGCGCGCATGCGCAGCTGCACACTGACACGATCCTCGAGAGATGAGGCACTGAATTTCCAAATAATAGGCGGCTATGAGCTACGAGGCGTGGCCGCGGCCACCGGCAATGCAAGTGTGGGCATTTATATATCACATGTGGAGGCGGGTTCCAAGGCGCAGGATGTGGGTCTCAAGAGAGGAGATCAAATACATGAGGTTAATGGACAATCCCTGGATCATGTCACCAGTAAAAGAGCCTTGGAGATACTCACTGGCACCACGCACTTGAGCATTAATGTGAAAAGTAATCTACTGGGCTTCAAGGAGATCATGCAGGCACTCGAGCATGGCAGCGGTGGAGGAGCAGCAGCAACGGCTGGCATAGCCGCAGGCGCCGGCAGTTTTAAGTGTCTAAGAAGTCCGCGTCGCATCTGTGCCAATGACATTGCCAAATTACATGGACGCTCGGATAGCACCACAGATGAACTAACCAGTGCCAGTAATCGTGCCCATATGGTAAGATTAAGTTCAGTGGATATGCTGATGACGGATCAACCCGACTGTGCGCCACCACAGACGCCACCCGTAAGCAGCGGCGGAGGAGGAGGAGGGAGTATGGCCTCCAATTTTATGCAACAATTGCTACAAAGTGTCAACACAAATTCAGCCAAGAAATTGCAGGCCAATGCAGGTGATCAGCAACAACATCAGGACACCAAAGGTGGCTTTATGACCCTGGGTCCCAAGAGAAGGCTACAAAAGGCTTTGGCCAAAATGAATCTACTGAATAAACAACATCATGTGGGTAGCCTAAATGATTCCTCTGACACCCTACTCAATGAACCAAACAAAACGAAAGGATCTAACCACAGTTCGGGTAGTAGCAGCAGCACTCAATCCTCTACCAATGGCTGCCCCGCAGCCTTAACCGGCGGTCGCCTCTATCAGTCACAGTCCAATCCGGATTTAACCAGCCTCACCTATGATACCAATGAAGGAGCAGCCACCATGCTGCAAGTCAACTATTTGGGTGCTCACCTACATCGTCCTTCGGCTGCTTCCACTTTAACCACCACCTCCACTCAGTCCCATCTATTGCCCGACTATCCGGAGCATGTGCTGAAAGTCTACAAGGCCGATCAAACGTGTAAATATGTTTTAATCTACAAAGAGACCACCGCCCACGAGGTGGTCATGTTGACGCTCCAAGAGTTTGGCATACACGATCCCAGCTCCAATTTCTCTCTGTGCGAGGTGAGCGTGGGGGAGGGTGGTATGGTTAAGCAGCGTCGTCTGCCCGATCAATTGCAAAATCTGGCCGAAAGGATTAGTTTCGCTGCGCGTTATTATCTCAAGCTGAATGACAGCACCGAGCCTTTGGTGCCAGATGAGTTGGCCCTGGAATTGGTGCGCGAGTCTGGTGTACACTTTCTGCAACTAAATGCCTATGAGTTGGCCATACAGTTGACCCTGCAGGATTTTGCCAATTTCCGTCAAATCGAGTCTACGGAATATATTGATGAACTGTTCGTGCTGCACTCCAAGTACGGTGTGCCCATGCTGAGTAAATTTTCGGAGCTGGTCAATCGGGAAATGTTCTGGGTGGTCAGTGAGATCTGTGGTGAACACAATATTGTGCGGCGCATGAAGATTGTCAAGCAATTCATTAAGATTGCCCGCCACTGTAAGGAATGTCGCAACTTCAATTCCATGTTTGCCATCATTTCGGGTCTGGGACATGCGGCAGTTTCACGCCTGCGTCTGACCTGGGAGAAATTGCCGTCGAAATATCAACGTTTGTTCAACGATCTGCAGGACTTAATGGATCCGTCGCGTAACATGAGTAAATACCGCCAATTGGTGTCGGCTGAGCTATTGGCCCAACATCCCATCATACCGTTTTATCCCATAGTTAAGAAGGATTTGACTTTTATCCATTTGGGGAATGATACCCGGATTGATGGCTTGATCAATTTCGAAAAACTAAGAATGCTGTCCAAAGAAGTACGCCTGCTTACCCACATGTGCAGTTCACCGTACGATTTGTTGGCCATTTTGGAGCTGAAAGGTCAATCACCCTCAAATGCTTTATTCTCCTTGAATCAAATGTCTGCGTCACAAAGCAATGCCGCCGCTGGGACTGTCATAGCGGCGAATGCGGGTCAGGCCACCATTAAGCGACGCAAGAAATCCACCGCGGCTCCAAATCCCAAGAAAATGTTCGAAGAGGCTCAAATGGTGCGTCGCGTCAAGGCCTATTTGAATAGTCTAAAGATCCTAAGCGATGAGGATCTTTTGCACAAACTTTCCCTCGAATGTGAGCCCGCCCATGGCTCCACCTATTCGGGTAGTATCTCACATGGCAATACCTCACATCGTAGTGGAGGTGGCAGCAGTTCGACGGCAGCAGCTGGCAGTATTAGCGGTGCTGGTGGCCATAGTCTCAATGCTGGCGATCAGTTGAGCATCTATTCGCACACCTCCTCCAGTTCGGCGCCCAATTCTTCACTTTCACTGCGCAAACGCCATCCCAGCTCACCCACGCTATCGACGACGAGTTCCACCAGCTCCACCAGCGATAATCAGCGCCGTCAATTGCAAAATAATGGTCCCAAATTTGGTACCGCCTCACCGCAGGCGGTTAAGAAAATGCTATCGCTGTCCGAATCTTCAAAAGTGCGACCTCATCAGCCGTTTGTGCCGCGTCATAATTCAGCATTGCCGGGTGTAATACAACCACTGCATCATATGCATGCAGCTCATGGTTTTAGCACACCGGTGGCCGGAACGGCTGGAGCTGTAACAGCACCCACCAACGCGGGACTGGCCAGCTCACAATGCACACCAAGTCCTAGTCCCTGTTCGCATCGTCGTCTGGCCTCAGGAGGTAAGATTAAGAAGGGAAAATGGATAAGGCTAGACTAAGGATTAGATTTAAATAATAAAATATTCACATAATTAGATGTAAGTTACATTTTTTGCCAAAATTTAAGCTTGATTAATGAGTTGATTCATTGTTGACTCACAATTCGTCAAATAAATGGTTGGATTTGCTAAGAAAACAGACAACTCAACTCAAAATTGACAATTTAACTAACGCATTAATTTAAATTAGAAATGAAACACAGGCAAACACAAAGCGACTGCAATACAGCACTTGTCTTTGTTGTCCCAAACAGGCAACTGTTGATCTGTTTTTAGGGTGCCAAAGTCTACTGAATATAGAAACGGAAAAGGTTCTTAATGCATAGATTGGTGTATGTCTTGTTACTTATATTTAAGAGCCAATAATTGGATTTTAAACAAGGAAAACAGTCCAAAGAGGCTAAGTCTTTCGAATGAGACAGGTGAGGAACCATCGTGACTATTTATGAATTCGTCACTCAACCAACTTGAATCAAGTTGGACAACATTGAAGCCACAATTGTTATAATCTGTACCAAAGGAACAAACACATTCCCGACATGATAAGAGATAGAAGTTCGACTTGGGTGAGATATAATCTTCTTAGACCTTGCAGGTAGATCAAGTTAATTTTTAATTTAGTAAAAGCAGGGCTGCAAACCGGTTTTGAACCGAACCGGTTTGAGCCCGGAATATCGACTTTTATTGTACTGTGAAGCGAACCTCTTTACAAATTAAAGCTGATCCCGAACCTTAAATTTGGGTTCGGTTCAAAAAAAGTGATAGACACAAAGATATTACCTTCTGTCTACAAACTTTATGTGTTATATGGTGCGACTGACTCATAAAATGGTCAGGAAAATTTAAAAAAATCGTTAAAATTTCCTCATAAAAAATTTTCACCCATAAGAGTTTCTGTTTTTAAAGCTCCTCGACTCTAAAGCTTCTTACATAAATCTCAAAAAAGGACTCTTGCTATATTTTGGTAATACTTATTTCTATACGAAATGCAATTTCACTTAACTGTAAATTATATATCGAATATTTCCATATGTTCTACTTACCAATTCCGACCCAAAACCCAGGTCTTCAAAGAATGTTTTAACCAGATACTGGAAGCGTTTCCTAAGAAGTGCAGGGCATTCGCAATGAAAGTGTTAGATGTTTCCTATTTCCTTCTCATTCCCACAACTACGATAGAAGACATGGATGGCCATATGACCAATGGTGCAGTGTCCCGGTATGACTTCCATCATAGTTCTAATCCTGATATTGTGGCTTAATAATTCTAAAAACCAGAACTAATATTTTATAATTTGTGCTCGGACCCAAATAGGTATATATTTTGTAACCTTCCCACCAGCATAAGTAAGAATGAAATAGGTTTTCGAACATATTTAAGGACATTTATGAACCTTAAGTAATTGATCGGGCTTAGAGGGTTAAGATTTGGTAGAGGTAAAGGCGATCCTTGGACAATAATGACCTTTGGCACTTTTAAAATTCGAAAAATTTTAAATAAACTTGATTTGCCTGCAGGTATAAGAAGTTTTTGACCCAGACATGTCGTAGCTCTATCGCTCCCAAACTCTGAGACCTATTTCTTCATACGGATGGACGGACAGAAAGAAAGTCTCATGTATACTAATATGTAGATTAGTTTTGTAATTTCAAAACTTGATTAATTCATATTTTGCTTATCGACGTCGATTTTAAAAAGAACAGTCCTCCAATTCAGCCCTGTAAAAGTATTGTGATAGATTTAAAAGCTCTAAACAAAACCGGACTTAAATAGTTCCTTAACCCGAACCTTTTTCCAAGAAGAGAGGTCCACTTTGAGACCAGATTAAGGAAGGTAACAATTTTGAGGGTTCAGCTATGAAACCAATTATCAAGTGTTCGGTTTAGAAGAAGTCTTGCAAGACTTAATGATCGAATTTATTTTGAAGATTTAAGATAATTTAAGAAGAAAAAATATCTTTACATAATTTTAACATAAAATTTAAATGTAAAATTTGTTTGAACTTCTTTGAAACTCCTTTAATTGGTCTTGGTCTTTGTCTTGGTGAGATTAAGTCCTTTCGAATTAACATTAAATTCACTAAATGCTTTTACAAACAATTAAGGAACCAAAATAAAGTTGTCAATTTAAGAACTTAAGCCGCTTTCTTAAATATAAACCGATTTTTCTACACTATACTGACTATACAGTGCACAGCCTTCGCTTAGTTTAGTATAAAACCATTCAAAAACTATACAAATATTTAGGTAGATTTCAGAAATGATTAAAAACTCTGAGGACTTCAGCGAAATTTGTTTGGTTTTAAAATTCATTGACCACATCCATTTTTCTTTTTCCTTGTGTTTTCTTTTTAGGCAACATAATGCCCACACGGGCCATTCATGAACGATCCCACTCGGATACGCCCGCACCACCGCCGCCCCTACCCTCGGTAGACCTCTCTCTGGAAAGTAGTAGTGTGACTACATTTCGTGATTTACCCTTGCGCAAATCCGTGACTTCCGGTGAGTGAAGAATATTTTTTGAAATCAATTTAGTATTTAACCAAATCGCTTTGTGCTGCTACTAAAATCGAAAGAAACCTTCCCGCATATATAAATTGACTAGAAACCAACCATTTGTAGTAGTTCATAAGTGTGTAGCTTAACTTTAGATGCCCCATTTAGAGACCTTGTTAGTTGCGCTTTAGATACTGCTCCTGGCTTGCATTGGATGATTATTTTGGTGATTGGGTTGGCTGGTTTGGCTTTTGCTATTTATTTTATTTTGGGACTGATGGTTACACACACACACACACAAAATACACACAAAAAACACACACCTAAACACCTCAAAACGCTACAAAATAAGTGCCAAAAATTATTGCGAAATTGGAAATAGAAAATGGAGCACCGTTTGCTACCAATAGAGATATATCTTGACCAAGATCCAACTAAAACTCAACGCCTTAACCCATTTTGTTGGGGATCCATTGATTTCGTGTCGGCATTGTGAGCAGAAAAGTTGCCAGTGGCAACTGAGAAATAAATTATAGAATTATATTATAGAGAGAATGAACAGAGAGCTTTTAAAAGCTCTGCCATGATGCAATTATAGTAGCTAGGTCATGACGGACTGGGCTTTTTTGCTTTTGCAACAGGAGTCCACCACACACTTAACGTTTTAACGGGCTGAGCCATGAGCCAAGGTACGGCGCTCGCAGCAAAGTACTTAAAACGATGAGTGTTTCGCGTACTCTAAAAGCGTGAAGTACTTCGCGCAAAAGCTCAGTACTTAAAAGGAAAATATGCGCCTTACCTTATTTGTTGTATCATGGACTGAGCTAAAAGCTCAATGTGAGCCTAGTCATACCTCATTCGTTGTATCAAGAGCGCTGCCAGAGCTAAACAAAGAGCTTTAAAGCATACAGTTTGAGCTTGCTTGACGCATTCAGAGCTTTTCTTTGCTTAATAACAACTACATACTGCCAATTTCTCTGCTCAAATTGCCGACCTCACAGCTGAAACTTAACAACTGAGCCACAAAGTGGGTAAAGTAAAGAACTGATTAATATTTCTCACTCTGCACTCACCAAAAAGTAAACAATTGATTTAGATTCCCAGGTTTTATGCTCTCGCTTCTAACTAACACAGAAGGGAAAAAAGGTAGAAACTTGAAAAAGAAATTCGCAAGCAATTATTCAATTTAAAAACGTATTTCGAAGCGTCCCCCCCCCCCCAACACCTGCACACACACACACACCCAAATCACTTTCTCTATTTTGCTACTTTACTCTTTCTTTTAAAAACCCCACAAAAAAAAAAAAAAAACAACAAAAAATACACACCAACAGGTTCCGTTTCGTCGTGCGACAGTGGACATGGCTCCTATGCCCATCAGCAGCAGCACCATCAGCAACACCACTTACAATACCAACAGCAACAAACACCGCACGAACCATCGCCACCAGTTTACACTGCGGCCGATTGCCGTCTCTTGCAGCAAATTTCCAATAATGCCGTAACACGCAATCTGAACAGTCCATGTCAGAGCACAAACACACCACCAAGCACACCCACACCACCACCACCAACTATACAGCTTTCTGCACCGCCAGCATCTTACTTGCATATGCGCAGTCAACAGCAACAGTCTTTGGCCATGCCTCCACCACCGCCGCCGCCTTATAATGTGCCACCAATGGCCAGTCTATATAATCATCATCATAGCAATGCCGGAAATAGGCATCTAAATCACATGCATGGTAAGCTAAAGTAGAGATTGATCTGAAGTCTGAGGATAACCTAAGAAAGCAGCCAACTGAAATCACCATATGATAACTCATCCAACAATAAGCAATGTGCAGGTCATTGTGGTAGTGAATTATGAATTAATATTCCAAAATTTTCTGATTTTGAAGAGAAAAACTTGTCGAAATATGGTTTCTAGTTTGTAGAATTTCTCAATTCTTTGGTTTATCACATTTCATCAGGTCAAAAGATCCAACAATAAGTGATTTGCTCCTAAAGCTGCCCAGGAACAGAGTATGCTGAAAGCTTATCTGATAGATAGAAGATGGGAAGTCGGCCCTCAAGAGTCGTTTGAGCATTACTTCATAACCAGATGAATACACGGGGTCGCCCGGCGACTTTACATTATGAGAATATGATTCCTTTGAGAGCGTTTATTTTCCGGTTTCAACATTTAAATTAGTCAAAACTTGTTCCAACCGAGTTTCAAATAGTTAGGACTCTTTCTTGATCGATAATCAGTAAAAATTTATTTTGAAACCTTCTGCTCATTACCAAGTAGGTTCCACTCAACCGGTCTTCCTTTCCTTAAATCTAGTTGCCGAAATTATTCTTGTCACTTTTCAAATAAAGTCCTCCTAATTAAGTTCATCGTCCAAACTTTTCTACGGAAATCTGAACAGTTTTCTGGACATTTTAAGTAATCATCAATATGTACAGCACTTCGGACACCTTTGTGCAATATTTACGATCTTGCACCGCTGTCAAAAGCTATAATGTTGCCAGATTGTCAACAAATATAGCCAATCTTATACAAACTTTGTGAAGTAGGTATAGAGTATGTTACAGCAGGGCCTGGCCGACTCACTTAATTAAAATCAATTTTAGTGAAATTGGGCAAACTAAAGCTGAAACATACTACGTATAAACACTCAAAGTATATCATGCTTAATGCCCTATAAAGTGTGCTACGTTATATGAAAAAAAAATAATCTTAGATTAGCAATTATTATTTTTCATACCGCCTAACTCAACATTTTGTTCTATAATTATAACTTACACAACAAAATGGGTGAACTTGTAGTGCGATTAGCTATAACGCGGCCATAACGAACTAGAAAGAGCTTTGATCTAAAAGATAATTACTTAGGGAAGTAAACGTTGCATACTTTCAAGGGCACTAATCACGAATAATTTGGTGTGTATAAACATAGTAACAGTCGTTCCCTTACTTCATCGTTTTCGAATTGTAAAATACTTTTGTTCTAGCTCGATCTTTCGTTTCCTGAAGGGAACTTACAAAATATTTCAAAATTATATCTATTGCTTTTCATGCTTAATATGCTTAATGGGGCGTCTATAAATGTTACCGACTGTAGGATTTAAATCACTTTTTCCTCTTTAAAATAAGACTCTAACGCACTGTCTCTCTCCAACCCGGCCGGATCGGGTGACTTTAGCAAATACCTGTTTTAGGGAAAGAAACCTTTTGTGGATTTCAATGAAAACGCCTTCAAATATCATAGCTATAGTAGTTTGCGGTTCTTTTCCCTGATTGCGACTAAGTTTGGTCAAAGTCGAACAGCTTTATAGCTATTTAGACGCAAAATAGGAACAAGCTAACTTTCACTTCTAACCCAGTTCAAGTATATTCGGGGGTGTCTTAGAATTCTCTAGAGATTTTCGTATAATTGAAACTATTTGCTATGTGAAGTGTCTCCAAAATGCTATCTGTAATAGAAAAGTAATGTCTGATAAGAAGTCTAAGTCAGAAATGCTTGTTAGTTTGCAATGAAACCAACCCTTAAATTGGGCTATATATTCACTTAATTTCACAAGCTCTCATAGAAACGATTGGTCGAAAAAGTTGTTTTAATGAGAAAAACTTTTTGGTTTTATATTTTTTGGCGTCTTTTAACTTGCCAGCTATTAACATTATCTGCAGCAGCGCAATTTGACATATTTTTGAATGAAAATTGTTCAAAACTTTTATTTGTGCATCGAAAAACTGCAATATGTTGTACCCCTTCGTTAATTCCATATAGACCACAAACGAGACAAAAAAATATACCTACCTTTTTTTTTGTTTGCAAACCACAATCTAGCCTAATTTAACTCTAAATTGTTCACCGTTTTGTGCCTCGTTAATTAATTTATTTTGTAACTTTCTATTTCAAACAGGTGG
Organism: Lordiphosa andalusiaca; assembly: GCA_035044965.1. NCBI lineage: Eukaryota > Metazoa > Arthropoda > Insecta > Diptera > Drosophilidae > Lordiphosa > Lordiphosa andalusiaca. Next base: position 56,759 of record JAWNNM010003177.1, read on the forward strand.
CCCGCCAAACTTTATGGATAGCACCAAGTGTACCATATGCCCCATGCCACCCATGAATCAATAAAAAGAAATCAAACTGTGCTGTTTTTTAACTACTAAATGTTAATTTAATTAGTTGTGAGTATTTCTGTACATTTCTCTATGTCTTTTGGTTTTATAACGAGCAAAATCTCTTCTTTTTTTCCAGCATATATAGATGCCAAAATTTGTTAATGGTTGTGGTTTCCATTTCACCAACAAAAACAATCACACACATATACACCATCCATGCCTAAAAACAGGCATTGCTGCCCCCTCATCCTCGGCATCAAAGCAAACAGAATGTCCCATATATATCGCGAAATCCCATTGTCGTCATGTCATGTATTCTTAGATTTTAAGTGTCTTAAATATTAGTTTTACAAACTGTCTTACTCTCTCAATCTCTCTATGTCTTTAAGTGGCTTACAAAATAATTTTAATTTAGCAAAAATTCTTTGTAAACATTTTCGTTCCCCCCATCCCCCCAAAAAGTTGTTGCCTTTCTCTTGCATAAACTAAATAATGTCTGCAGGCAGACGCCAAGCAGCAGACCCCCTCAAAAATCATGAAGCAATCAAAAACAACAAAAAAAAACAAAACAAAAAAGAATCTTTTGAAGACTTTTCGTCGGCATTTAAAAACAAAAGCAAACACAAAATTTAGCAGCAACAAAGTAATTCCATTTATGTATACCTTTTTTAAGAACTCTTAGTTGTAACTATCTATACATATATATATATATATTATACACAACATACCTTCGCTCCAATTCCAAATATTTAGTTTTTAAGCCCAAAAGAATCTTTCGAATATTTTTCCAAACTTTGTATTTATTTCCAACCCGCCCTGCCCCCTCCTCCCCTTGAATTAAAGACAAAATGCAATAACAAAAGACACCTAGACTAGCCCACGAAAATTTAAAAGAAGAAAAAAGTACAATTAAATCAAATCAAACAGAAATAAGACCTAAACAAACAAAACCTGAGACTTAAACTTGAAATGAAAAATGTAAGAAAAGAAAATACACAAGAGGAAGAATAATTTTTTGTAAACATATTTCTCACACGTGAAAGGACTCCAATATTTTTGTGTGTTTGTGTGTGTATAAAAGCCTGTTATATACATAGATTTACATATATATATATATGTATACAAGCATACTACCTATATACAACAAATCTCTAATATAAACAAATATATATATATACAACTTACATGCCTATATACAAAACCGGAACAAAGCGCAGCCCAACTTAGTTTAATTTGTATGCAAAAAATCAAATTGTGTTTTGCTGAAATTTAAATTACAAACATAACAAAAATTTCAATACTAAATGTTTATACGTGCTGCTCTTTCTATGTTTAAGTTAAGACAAACCCTTTTTTTCTTGCTTTTTTTATGGCTTCAAAAACAATTTAAATGTAATAAAGAAAAATTTTAAAAACAAACAAAAACTTTTTTAAAGATATTTGGAAAAGGGGGGTGGGTTCAAGGGGGATTTTGAATTTGAAATTAATAATAAATCTTAGTTTTTGCATTACCGAATAGTCTGTAAACGTCTTCAGCTGAATACAAAATAGATTACTAGCTAGGGTTGTCAGAATTTGATAGATATATCGATATTTTTGTTTGTTAATAATAGGCTATTCACACTTCACACATAATGAATGTAAAATTATGTGAAAGCATGTGAAACAAACAAATACAAAATTGCAGGATGCTACCATTAAAAACAAAAAAGTTTTTCTAACTAAGACTGTTTTTCAGACCCATCTTTTGTATGGCAGCTATACCATATAGTTGTCCGATTTTAAAAAAACTTTGTAGAATTATAAAAAAACATAGAAAACCTACGATTACAAAGTTTGGAGACGTTTCCATTGAAAAGAAAAAAGTTTTTCTCACTAAAACTAATTTTCCAACCGATTGTTCCTATGGAAGCTATGAGATATAGTCATCCGATCCGGTCAGTTTCAACATATTAGTAGTGTGCAGCAAAAATAAGGCTCCGTACAAAATTTCAGCTCGATAGCTTTAAAACTGAGAGACTAGTTCGCGTAGAAACAGAATTACAGACGGACAAAGCTCCATCGACTCAGCTCGTCACCCTGATCAAGAATATATATAGTTTATAGCTACGGAAATGAGTATTTCTATGCAAAATTGTAATAATTTTATAATAATAAAAATGTAAAAGGTGAGTTAATGATAAAAATCAGTAATAATCGACTAGAATTAACTTTTGTGCCCATTATTTTCATTTTTTTTTCTCAATCTGAACAGACTGACAGGTAACTGGCAGCCTGCTAGTGTGTCTGAACCAGTGCTGGGAACGCTGATGACTTGTTTTAATCAGTCGTCGCTTAAAAAACAAAAATTTGGATCTTAAATAATGGAGTTTTTCAAGCTAGAAACAATTACCTGATTTAAATGGTTGAAATTTTTAATTATCATTAAATCCTGTTGAAATTTTTTACATTTTAGCTCAACTATTTTTTCAATTCATTTAAATTTCAATTGAATTTTTCCATTAAAATGTAGATTTAGTTGAAAATTCAAGCTTTAAGTAATTTTTGTATAAAAATGCATTTGTATATTTAAGTAAATATTTACTGCTGGTGAAAAAACCCAATTGAAAATTTAATTGAAGTGAAATATACCAATTAAATATTGACTGGTTGTGAAAAGACCCAATTAAAAACGAGAGCGTAATAAATACGGACGCACAGACGGACGGACAGACGGACATGGCTATATCGACTCGGCTATTGATCCTGATGAAGAATATCTGCCTGTTACATACATTTGCACGACTTTAGTATACCCTTTTTACTCTACGAGTAACGGACGGACAGACGGACATGGCTATATCGACTCGGCTATTGATCCTGATGAAGAATATCTGCCTGTTACATACATTTGCACGACTTTAGTATACCCTTTTTACTCTACGAGTAACGGGTATAAAAAGTAATGTAAGGGAAATATTCTAAGCTAAATTTAAATGGAAGGGATATAGATGAATAAATATAAGCATTAATAATTGACTTAGTGCTTGAATTTTCAACTATTTCAAAATTTAAATGAAAAAATGCAATTAAAAATCAATTGACTTGAAAAAATAGTTGAGCTAGTAAACAAATTTCAACTGAAATTAATGTTAAATGAATCACATAACTAATTTAAATTAAAAAATCGATTAGAACTTGAGTATTCAGCTATGTGAACTAATTTAATGGAAAAACATTGTAAACATAATTTCCAGCTGGGGTCTAAGCGTAGCCAAAGTATGTAAATAAAATTCTGTATTAGCTGTGGTAATAATATAAAGACAGAGAACATGCTTAAAACACACGTTCCTCCTTCTTAGACAAAATCTGGAATACCTATCTTGGAAGTTCTGTGTTGTCTGACAAATCTGCCCCTGGGGTACCTGACTTTCATTCTAATTTAACCCAAAACCATTCAAAATCTCCATCTTAGCTGCATCTCTGCATAGATGTTTGTCTGAAAAGCGCTATACCAATTCAATAAACCGACCAAGAGCTACATCGATAGCTCTTCTACGCGTTTAAGGGACACTTCTAATTGTAGTGTAGAGTAAATCGGAAAGTTTGAACTCTCAGAAATCACTTTCTTTACCCGTTTTACTACAGTGTGACAAAGTTTTTCATTTTTGATCAGTTTTTCTTTATGATTAGTGTTTATTTCAAATATAACAATCACAATCAATTGATTTCTTTTTAATTTTCAACATGTCGCTCACCTAGCCAAAGTGGCATTTAAAACCAAATTTACTTTTACAAATTGTATAAATTTTTATTGCTTTTACTTTGCGTAGGATATCAATTCGTTTGTTTTAAAATAAAACTCACACACACAAATAATATATATATATATGTATATAATAATATAAATAATTTGGCTTTAAACCTAAGCACTAAAATTAACATATAAATGATGTTACTTGATCAATGATAGCGCTTCAAGTTTTGGTAATAAATTCAAAACTTACATTACAATTAAAGGATGTTGTGAGCTGCCTCAAAATGGAAGAGAAGTCTGTTAGCAAGTCTTAAGTAAGGGTGTTTTGTTGGTTTGTTTGTTTGTTAAAAAGAAAACTTGTTCGTTAGTTCTTTTAAAGTTAAGCTTAAAATCAAAAATTGAAATACTTTGCCATTTGATTGATTGATTGCTCCGGGTTAAATCAATCTCGTACGTTTTAGGTAGGTGATGAGCAGATTGTAGATGAATTTATATTGCGCTAAGGACGGTATAATGCTATCCCGCTGATGGCGTAGCTGACCAATCACTCGCGGTATATTCAAATCCTTTTAGAACAAGATACAAAAAATAAGGATTTAATTGGACAAAAGATTGATCACCAACTCACCTCATTGTGATCCAAGGTATAGAGCAACAAATCTGCAGTCAGGGTAACACCCGAACGTCCGCCACCCTCCAGGCAGTGTATAAGCACAGGCGGATTGGTATTATGACCGGGTGGCACCTCATGTGTCGAGGCCAATCTCACCGAATTGAGTTCCTCCAGAAAATCAAGAAAATGATTCACATCCCGCGGACAGTTCTGTTCGGCCCAGTCGGCGTATTGCAAATGCCAAACGGAACGATAGCGACGCGAGGGTGCATGATACAGACGCAATTTGCTGGTGGTGCGACGATCTGTGGTTTGTGAGAATTCCTGATAAACTTGGAACTGCAAAGAGAGAGAATCATTTGAGCAATGGGTTTGTTTAGGGTACAAAACTCCACCAACCTGTCCAAACTCCATGCGCTGTTGACTGCTCAGCGGTATATAACTCATGTCCTCTGTTAATTGTACCACCAGATAGACATCCGCCTCCCAGACGCATTGCCAAAAGATGCGCATTGTCTGCAACTCTTGAGGAGATTGGGCGACTATGTAGAAACGCTGCTTGGTGCCCACAGTGGCCTGCATGAAGAAGAAAGTGTGTATTAAAATCGAATGTTGATTCATTCATTCATTTCCTTCCTACCGATATGTAAGAGGCATTGACATAGCCATGACGATTATCCATGGAGGGCGTCAGACGCACACGATTATCATCGTAGGGCAAAAAGTTGGGATCATGATTCTTGGGCTCATTCTCCTCCAGCAGTGCACAATCATATTGGGCCAGAGCACGTCGCTTGGGTATACCCTCAAACTCCATGTAAAGCTGTGTATCCTGCAGTTTCTCATTTAGAATTTGGCACTGGAAAACAAAAGGGAAAGACTCAATAATCGACCTAAGCTAAATTCATGCGGACTTACCAATGTATCCTTGGAGTATTGTCCCGATATGGGCTGTGGTTTCCTCACACCCGTGGACCAGCGATGCGGTTGTGGCAAATTCAAATCATCCTGTGCCAATTTCAACTTCTCCGCCAATCTAGCATGTTGACCCGCCGTTGTGGCCTTCTCTCTGCCCAATGTAGCCGATTTTTGTTTATCCGGCGTTTTGCTGCGTGCCAAGAAATTCCAACGTTTCTTCCGTTTGCCCTCCTTGCTGGCCGCCGAGGATGAGGTGGTATCGAGCGTCGAGTTGAACATGGACGAAGTGGATGCCGATGTATTGGCAGATAGATTCATGGCACTAAATTGCTGCTGCAGCGAGTCTCCAGCTGGTGAAATTACATCCACCGCGGTGGATTTGTTCAGGCTGGCCGTGGAGCGATGCTGACGTGGTGGAGGCGTAGCTCCTATGGCTGGAGCAGCACTGGCCGCTCGGATGGTTCGTTGTGGAGCCTGCGGCTCTAGGAATTGCAATTCTGTGCTGGCCGCACGATCTGCTCCATATTTCTTAATATTTCGGGTAATCTCATCGTCCGGCTGGGCATTAACGGTGAGTGTGACCACATTATTGGTATTGGCGTTTGGTGGTGCGTGGCGAGCAGCTGGCACCGGTATAACACCACCAGGTGGTGCCGATTGTATGGAAGAGGCACGTTGACGCATGGCTTCAGCATGGGACGAGGCACCATTGCTGCCACCAGATGCACCCGACTGTGGCAGTGGCACATTTTCATAGATGGGCTCAATCGAACCATTCATGGCGCTACGTTGAAGAGGTGTTGGTGTGTTGGACGGTTGGGATGGTGGCGAAACAATTGTGGGGGGCTGTGGACTGCTGGCTGGTGGTGGTGCTGAACTGCGATAGCCGCTGGGCGGTAATGTGGGGGAGCTGCAATTTAGTAGAAGAGATTGTACATTATTAGTTTAAGGTAGGTGGACACCTCATCGCCACTCACCTCTGACTGGCCACAGCCGCTGCGGCGGCAGCTGCCTGACTCATGGCCGACTGACGCAGCTGTGACATTATGGACGGCTGCTCCTCAATCATATTCAGATTCTCGAAAGTTCCATGTGGCGGTAAATACGGTTGCGAGTGTCCCATGTGACCTATGTAGGGATACTGATGCAGCATGGTGGCACCCGATGAGGTGGGCACATTACCGCCATGTCCTGGTCCCGCCCCACCACCACCAGCAGCCATAGCGGCCACAAATTGTCCACCATTGAGCAGCGTACGATTCGAGACCAGATCGGGTGACGAGCCACTCACATAATTGCGATATCCCTGCAAGGGACGTGGCGTGGCCACTGCCAAGTCTGGTGTGGAAGATGAACTTAAGCGATTCACCGGATAGGGCGGCGGTGCCTTATGTCTCATCATGTGCATGCGCTGGGATAACTCCAGGTAGGCTTGGGCGGTGGCATGCTGCTGCTGCTGCTGTTGCTGTGGTTGTTGCTGATAAAGATTGACATGATGATGATGATGCAGCGCAGCCGCTGGTTGTGCCACATCCGGATAGCGATGCGCCGTCAAGTGGCCCAGAAAAAGATTTTCATTGTATACCCCAGGATTGTGAACATCCGGCTGGGAGCCGGCATAGTAGGCATGACCGGGTGTGGCCAGGGCCAGCGTCATATTGTGTAGCTCGGCGGAAGGTGTGCGGTATTTCAATTGGACGGCAGTTTCATAATCTGGAGCTGGTCTATAAGTGGGCAGCATGGCTTTGAGACGTTCACGCTCCTCGTTGGTGGAGCTGCTGTTGTTGTTGTTGTTGTGATGCAACAGGCCATTGGAAGAGTGCAGATTATTGTTACTCAGGTCCAGACAAGAGCTGCTCTGACCCAAAAGCTGACTATGACTCTGACTGTTGGCCAGGGAAATGTTTGAGGAGATTAATTGCTGTTGCAGCTGTTGCTGGTGTTGCTGCTGTTGCAGTTGCAACTGTTGCTGCTGCTGCTGCTGCAGCTGCTGTTCATTATAGTCATAATCCACATAGCCCACACTGTCATTATGGGCACTCTCCATGTCCGCCCCACTGCCCATGCTGGAGGGTGTGGCCGTGTCTATGTAACGCTTGAAAAACTTATGCTGACTTATGCACAATTTCCAAAAGTATCTCGCCATATCCGCCTCGGAGAATATAAAGCTGCCCACTATGCTGCCCTCGCCCTCCAACTTATTTTGCTCAATCTTTATCGTTCGCTTATCTATGGTCACCGTATGGAAATCCTTCCACGGGAAGTATTGTCTACCATTGTCCGCATTCACCACCATTCCGTTGATGGCCAACCCGAGGAGTAAATCATTGCCCAAGGTATCCTTGGCCTGGAAACGCTCCTCGCCATAGCCATCCAATTGCTGGCAACATTGTATGTACATTTCCTCTGCCTGGCTCTGACTCAAATGATCGAGATTCGCTTGTTGTTGCAACACCTCCATTATCAATCCCTCCAGCATGCTGTCATCATTGGCCAATCCCTGCATATTGCGTGGCAATATCAACGATTTCTTTAGATAATCCTTGCTCTGCTTATCACCCTGATAGCTATCATATTCCGCCTGTCGACAATACAGAGCCAAGAGTATGGCTGTCCGAATATCACATGCAATGCGACCCTCATAGATGTCACTCTTGAGCTGCAGGAAATAATAGAATCTGGTGGCCTCGTCCGTCAAGTGGCGTACACCCGTCTTCACATAATGGCGCACCCGCAGATAGATTTTGGAGCCCTGCGCATATTTCTCCAGTTGGCGACTCAGCGATCGCTCCAAATCAATCCATTTGAATTCATCATCCTTGACGCCTTTGATCACATAGCGGAGACCGAAGAATTCGGGTTGTTGAATGAGCAAACGTTGACAGACATTGTCCAAGCATTCTTGGCCCTTGCTCTCTGAACTGATGGTGCAGTCCACAGTGCTGGAGGTGTCTGGAAGGGGAGAAAGAGAGTTAAAAACGATTTTAAACAACAACAAAAGCAGCACGCGTAAATATGTAAATTTTCTACATTTTTCTAATCGTTTTTCTTGATTTTTTATGGTCGGAAATTGTCGTTGGATTTTATATATGTTAATGAACAGCGAGAATGCTGATGTTTTGTGGTCAGTAGCGAAGTCAATTTTTTTAGGGGAAAACCACAATTAGAAATCGGCCCCGCCCGACTTCGATATGCCCGTTTATCCGGGGAATCAGTGTTTAATAACCTCTTCCTGTGTTAATTAAAAGAGCGTTAACACTAATTTTACTATTTCAATATTGTGTAAGCAATCAGCTCAGATAAGTATGCAGCGATTTGTATAACCTTTATAGCTCTGCCATATATTATCTGATCTTTATGAAAATTTCAGATATTGTGGACATTGGACACATAAAATACAATGCAAAATATGATCTTGATATCTTCAAAATTGTGGGAGCTATTCAACTAAGAGTAAAAGGATATAAAAAGCTAGTTTTAAAAGTATTCGATGGCTTGTTCTTGGCTTAACTTTCCTTTGAATAGAAGTAGGGTTGCCGAATATTACAAAATATTGATATTTCTTTTGATATTGGAAAGGTAACATTTCGATATTGATTTTTATATCGATATTTACGACAAATCTTTAGAAAACCAGTAAGGGCGCTGCAGTCGTGTTTTTTCAAGGTAACTAGGTACAAAATTCAGACTGCGTACTGAAGCTAGAGTTCCAAAGAAATAAAACTTATGGATAATATTTTAAAATACATGTTCACCATAAGAAATAAGTTGCCGAATCTTATTTATGAAGTTATATTTAAGGAAAATACTAAAGATTAGCTCAAATTTGTTGATTTGGAGCTCCCCTAGCTTACAGAATCATCCAAACATCAATACTTGGGTTACTATTTATATTTTGGGAGCTGGTATAACTAATATCAATTGCTAAAATCTGGCAGTACGAAAATAAAGTTAAACTTAGGTCTCACAACGAGCGCTATTTGTGTATACTGTCAGTTGAAAACTCAATTTGGCCTTAAAATTGATATTTCGAGAGAGGATTGATATTGGACTATTTTTCACCATTTTTGGACGTAGATTATCTTAGCAAAAAGTGTGTCAATGAACTCAATTCTTTGTTTGGCACCATCAAAACCCACTGTAACTACACATCGCTGGCGATCGATAATGAAAACGATGTTAGCGAATACAGCTGAACAGCAGTGGCGAAATGCTAGAAAATAAGATCCCATTTCTGGATTAAAATCCTGTATATGGAATTTCAAGAACTTATTCAACTCAATCTGACCGCTCGCTGGATGGATTTGGATGGATCCCTGGAAACCAGAAGATAGAAATACTAAGATGATTTTCCAGCATTTTCCTTTCTTCCTATTGTCTATTAAAAGCATTGGCGATCTTTTGGTCCTTGAGATTTTGTCTAGGAACCAGGCCTTTGTCCAATTGACCCCTCACAGTCTTCAATCCGCACCTGTTTAACAGTGTCAACTTTAACAGATGTATGTTAAGTCGACGTACAGAGCAACAAGTCGAATTGAAAATTTGCTGTTGTTGCTTCGCAAATTCCACAAAACAGGTAATAACGAACGAAGTCAGCTTATCATGTGTTGGCCATAAAGAGCCACATTTTTTAAAATTAATTGTAAATCAACAAGTGCACAATAAGTTTGATCGGCAGCCGTTTTATTGTTTGATTTTCATGGACGACTCATAGGCCTTAGCAGTAATTGTTAATGCTGCCCTTTTTTTGGGGGGCGTGGCTCACCTAGCAAATGATGCACTGCTATAACAAATAGACTTTTCGACGTCACATTATATTGGCGACATTTTTTTAAGAATTTTAATGGCATTTCCGGGCCGTTCCGCTTGCAGCGTTCTACCAACTTGGCTAGCACCGATGGCGATTCACAGTAGAGGCTGCTCCATGTGAAGAAATGTTAATTTAATTATACAATTTTCGTTTTTGTTTCGCTTTTCGCGCAGCGTTTCTTTAATAATCTTAAGCGATAACTGTGTAGTCTAATCTGCAAGACGATAGTGTGCTATCGATATTTCTTATATGAATTATGTCCGTCAAGATAGCGTCGATGTTTTAGCGTCGAACAGGAACGGTGGAGATTGTAACAAAAGTAGTTCTTTTATTTTTCAATTTGCTTATTAACCACTCAATTTTTTGTCACAAATTAAATTGCAAAACGTTAAGAAAACCATTAAATATTGTTTTAATTTAAGTTTGGGTGGATTTAAGAATTAACTGTAAATCGCAGACGCTGCTTTGACGGAATGCCCTGCCAACAACAACAAACGTAACGGGAATCGACTGTGAGACTGAGTACATATCGGTTGATCGATAGGCAAAACGTAGAACGTAACAAAGACGCTAAAGAATGGGGAAGGTACGTCGCACTGTGGTTGGACTTGAACAAAATGCCCTTGCAGCACATATTTCTAATTACGATGTGTGTACTTAATTCACTTACGAAACGGACGAATCACGATTGATCACGTACGAAATTTTATCTCTGCTCAGGCTCACATCGTGACATGTCGTGACACGGTTAAAATCACGTCACGGGTGCAGCACTAGTGTCAAAGTATTTTTGGCTCCATCAGTGACATTCAGTAGACTTAACACTTGATAGATAATTGGGATGGTTGGACTAACAACTTTCACCACTGTGCGCTGACACAACAAATCAAATCGGTTGGTCGATGGGCTTATAACATCTAGATAAACTTAATATTGGCCTCGGCTACTATTAGGCTATATCTTTTACAGTTTTCGTTCACATAGTTTGATTGTTTTTTATTTTTCGTTTAGATTTTTGTTTTGTTACATTTTGACAAGTCCATCCCAATTAGTTTTTGGTAGCGTCCACCCTAAATGCATGCACACTCACATATGCTATTTTTGGTATTTTTGTTCAACTGCAGTTGCTGCCTCACCAATTTTTAGCTGAATCGAAATCAACAGCTTGCGGCTTTAGTCTGTGATTAGTCTTAAACAAGTACATACCTATGTATGTAAAGGATCACACGAACACACATATATATGTATGAACACATATATGTACATTAGTCGTCGTCGTCGTGGCTCTTCCACTTTAACTAAATAAAACAAATTAAGCGCTAGCTTGCCGTTGTCTCTCGTCAAAATCTCATGTAAAAAAAAACAACAAAACGAAACGAAAACGTGTACAAAAAAAAACAGGAAGAGGAGTAACAAAAACAACAAGAACGACGACTTCGACATATGTAAAGCAAAAAAAAATAAAGATCTTGAGTGTGTGTAAGCAGCGCCGCAAACAAAGTAAGTTTCAAGTTGATTGTAAAATATATCAATTTTTTTGGGCTAAGCCCCAGATAATGAAACGAAATCCATAAATTAATTGATGGTCAAGGTTACACACACGCACACACATATATATAAATCAGTCTGCGTGTCGAGCCGAGTTTAAAGTTCAATACCTGTTGCTTATTTCTCTCCGCTGCGGCTGCTCTCTTTTGTCTATCAAACAGGTTGTGTTATCTATCTCACTCCCACTCGCTGGCACTCTCCTTCAATTCGAAGTTGGGTTCAATTAAGTTAAATTATAAAAATATCAGCTATTATTTGTGTTATTGTGTGCTATTTTTAGACACGCCCTAAGTGAAACACATGCTGCTATTTTTTTTGCGTAATTTCCATTTTGTTTGGAATTTGATTGCGTAATGAAAAATATAGAGATGTCTGCCAATCATCATCTTGTCAGCTGTTTGACATGGAGATGTTCGTGCGATCAGCTGTAGGAATTTACTTTTCAATTGGGCCATTGTGAACTTTGACTAACTAAAGCTCAGAGTAAGGGGTTGATAAATGGGTTGAAAATCCACCGATGCTTGCTGAGCTTATCTGGCTCCAAGGACCAGAAAACTGCAGAGATTTGCGGATCGCTTAATATAACAGTCATTAATTTGCATTCTTTCCTCTAGTGGACAATATTTTAAATTTACTGTAGTATTTCTTTAATTTAATTCAATCTAAGCCAGAAGAATTTTTCCTCATTTAATATGATAAATTGGGTGTGGATGCATGGCACGTCTTTGTTTCTCTGTTTTCGAAGTGTATACCTCTAGGAACTTGTAGACGAATCTTGTAAATCCGAAATTATAATTTATAAATATTCTTCTAAGGATCTTAAAGATATTGAAATGGTTTATAGGAATTGATTTTGTGCAAAAAATCACATTACGACAGATATCATAATATTTACATTATGAAATTTATGTACCACATAACCGAACCGAAACCACGGAAATGAACCGTACTGGCGGTTCAGAAACTGTGTGAACCCCTGAACCGAACCAGTACCTATTTTCGAGTGGTTTGCATCCCTGCTAACTTTATAAAGAATTTTACACTTTCTCAAACTCGAATACTTTCGGAAGATCAAACAATTCTACTTGGTCGTCCTTCATTGCTGTTTATAAATTTTTAAATTTTAAATTTTTAAATTTTATTAAATTGTGAATAAATTTTTAAAATATTATCATTAAATATAAATTTGCTTCAACGCTTTTAACCTCAGATTCTTAATAGACGAACCTAGTCCTGATCAAGAAATAGTTTTCTTTTTCAAATAAATTGAAACAAACCATTGGAAAAACTAAATATACACTTTGAAAGTGTACAAAAAAAATAAGACTGGATGCGATAATATTAAGCAACAACGTGCCAGCAAATAAAAGAGAGAGAGAAACACTGGTTTCAAGAGACTCAACGCGCGTGCAAGCGATAAAGTGAGTGCAAAACAAGATAGCAGCTGGAAATAATCGAGGGTGGAACGATAAATACCTGAGTTTGGTAACTGGTCGGTAGCTCTAGAAACCAAAATCAAAAAGGGACAAGACCAGCTGTACTCGTACTAAGTCTGCTTCCATTGCGCATGTTCAAAGTCCCAAATTGGAACTCATTGACCCACAATAACTTGACCTTGAAATGTGAAAATAATTAACTCGTATGAGGTCAAACAAATGTGAATGTAATCATTCACTTTTGAGCCAAACAATAACAATTTTAATTCTCTCCATGAATCATCGACAAATGGTATTTTGGATCAAGAAAAATATATTGCAAAAATACATTGAGTACCATAGAGACACAAATGCGTTTGTATATATTTTTTTTTGTTTAACTGATAAGGAAACTGTTTTCTTTTTTGCCAATTCATGCTTACTCTAATGCTTGCAAATATCGCTCGAGCTAACGTAAGCATGTCGAGCGCATAAAGTCCCCGACGAGTTTGCAAACTATTAGAGATCGGGGCTATCACATTGCGTTTGTTATTACGCCTATGGGGCATTCGCATCTGTACAAATATGTACACGAGAAACGAGATTTGAGTTTTTGCCATCTTGGCGTTTGAGCGTAAATAAAATAGTACACCGGGTGTGTAATGTGTGTGTGTGATTAGCTAAATGCGTTTGTTATGACTGGAGGAGCATAGATTACCTAGTTTTGGGTTGACGAATTTAGGGTACAGTGATGGGGCCAGTTTGCTGGGGGAGCTTGTAATGCAATAATGCAGGGAATTAATGAATGAATGGAAAATATGACGGAAATCGGCATATTCTGAAGCTGCTTTGGCCTATAACCCCCTTCTTTTTTGCAAAACTATTCGGTTTTAAAAAAGGACTTAAGACATTTTAAGTAAGGAGACTTACAAATGACAAGAGACCATTTCATTCTTAACATAAATAAATTCAAGCATGTTAAAATGTTAACCAATCAGCAGAAATTCACTTCAAATATAAGAAAAGATGCTATAAACCAAGGTACGAACCAAAGAACTCGAAAATATGCATTACGTCTGACGGAAAAGTAATGACTAAAACTGCTGCTTTTCCATAAAGGGTTACCAAACAGACTGCGCACAATCCGCATTACAATTTTCAAAAAGTAATGCGCAACTGTAATGGGAATCCGATGGCATACATACATCCTTCATTACAAGTAGTGCAGGTTGTGCGCACCCCGCTTACAGAGCGGCCATATGCATATGGAAAAGTAAACCAGACTGTATATGATTATTTTCGTCATACTGAAGTAATCACACTAAAAGTAATGAAGGTGTAATCCATTATGTAATGTCTATTTGCGCCGCTGGATAGGTTTCATCAGCTTAGGAACCGGTTCACCCAAACTTAAAATCTCCAAATCCCCAAACTGTTACTGAATCAAACACCTAAAAAATGGTTTCATACGAGGTTTTTGCGTACATAAGTTTAAGTGACTTTCGATTTATTAATACGTTGAAACTGACACATATATACCTTCTACCCATATGCTGAATCATAGTGATCATTATTTAAGTTATTTTAATTATCAAATCCATTAGATGGCATCAACAGCTTTTAGAAACTGCTTTGTTTAAGTTAATTAGCATTGTATCTTCCAGGAGCTGTTCATCTATACTAGCTCTTAAATCACAAAGAACAAACTTAAGTATTGAAAATGCTCGTTCAACTAGTACCTGAGTTGCTGGTACAGCTAGTATAGTAAAAGCAACATATTCCTTAATATATCGTTGAAAAAATTACTTAAATTGATGAACCGAACCTCATTTTTCGAAACAGTGGTTTCGGTTCGGGTTCCGGTTCGAGGAGTCCAAAATGTAAGGCACCCGGTTCTCAGCAATTCGGTTCCGGACCGGTTTGCAGCCTTGGTTTATATTACCAATTAAATAGATTGGCTTATTTAATATATTTAATATCTATTAATATATAATATTTTTGTTGTGTTAATTTAAGATAATGTTAAATGTTAAACCTTATCTAGAAATGTTAATTACTTCTGCAACCTCACGAAATGTTACCCACAGCAGCGCCAACTGAAAGTAAATCAATATCCCGCTTTTTGCTTCTAAATCACTTTCCTTAACCCCAAACACCAAATGGCGTCACACATGTGCTGACCTACAAATCAAAAACGAAAAAAAAAACAACAAACCACCCGTTTTATTTTCACCTCCCTGTTTCACTTGTTGCCCGTCTCGTCGTCTGCTATTGAATTTGCGCATTGATATTGCTTCATTTTAATTGAACCTTTCCTAATCCTACATCAAATGATTTGCATAGGCGTCTTGGATTGGTCGTTGCTGTCGTCGTCGTGTTTAATATTTATTTTTTTGCCATTTGGTTTGACCACAGCAACAACAAGAACTATTAAATACTCACGTAGACACCAAAAGGCGTTGCATTTGTTGGGAAGAAAGAAAAAAAAGAGACACATTCAAGGTGCAATGCGTTGTCGTCAATGTTGCCTTGGAAAGAGTATATAATTATGGTTTTTAAATACCCGTTACTAGAATAGTATAAAGGGTGTATTGAGTTTGTGTTAATGTATGTAACAGGCACACATAAATTAAAAGTTTAATGACTGTCTATTTTTGGTAGACAACAAGGCATAATACTCCGCATATCGAATACATAATTGAAGAGTCTCTTGGTAATATCATGAGCAGACTTTGATCTCTGCTTTAAAATAAGTACCATTCCATTCCCATTTCTTGAGAACCAAATCTGAAAAATGCTGAATTAATTTTTGCTGGAATTCTTAAGGTTTTATATTGACTTTGAGGGTTGTAAACGAGCCTATTTTGTTCAAATTTTGCTTAATTGAATCATAGAGGGACCTTTCTCACCTCTCTAATATGAAAGCGGACTACTTTTAGATAATATTTCATTCAAAAATATTATAAATTCAGTTACTAGCAGACGACTTCTGCTGCTGCTTTCACTATAAATCAAAAACCTAAATGTAGTTATAGAGATTTATAGAGCTGTAAAGATATCATTACTTCCCGGAGTCAATAATAATAATCATGATTATTCTGATAATTATCAATTATCAATTCCTGATTATTTTTATACCCGTTACTCGAAGAGTAAAAAGGGTATACTAAAGTCGTGCAAATGTATGTAACAGGCAGAAGAAGCATCTTCGACTCCATAAAGTAAATATAAATGCTTGATAGTCATCAGTAGTCGCGTCGCTATAGTCCGTCTGTCTGTATGAACACCTAGATCTCAGAGAAAAGAAGAGCTAGAGCCACCAAATGTAAAATATAGACCAGTATTATCTGCACGCAGATCAAGTTTATTTAAAATTTTGGATACGCCCCCTCCCGCCCATGCAATAAAAAAAACTAGAATATTTTTAAAGATATTGAGGTCAGATTTTGCAGTTTGGTAGCGTATGTGACCAATATCTACAATCTCACAGTTTTCATCAAGATTGGACAAGTTTCGAAGGTATTGGCATTATTGTTGATTTAACAATAATTTGAACAATTAATTGTTGATTTTATGAAGCCTCTATAGGACGGATAGTAAACATTTTATTGCAACTAAGATCAAACAAACAGGCGGTATTATAGCAATTTTGTCAAACCAAACCGGATTGTTGGGGTATTTATTAAGTCTATCATATATCAGATAATTAAATATATGCACTAACTTTGAACATTTTGTTGCATTTTTAACAAGATTTTAATTGATGGGAGGAAAACTAGATTCGCCACCCCAAGTATGTATAGGAGATGTAAAAGGTTTCCTTTCCCTGCCAATATTTTGGAAACGAAAACTGAGATATGATTTGAAAATCGTTATAAGAATAAGGGTAATTTTTTCGTGTTCTAAATAGCTGCTATGTATCAGATAAGTTTAGTTTAAGGATAAGTTAAGTTTAGCTCTTTTATTTGTAGGTTTAGGTGACAGATAAAAAAAAAACGGACCTAAGAAAAGTTCAATTTAATATAAAAATGGGATATAAAAAGCAATATCAGTCCAAAAGTGTTAAAAATATCGAGAAAAGCGTTATTAAAGTTTCCAGAATTTGCAGAGACTTCTTCAAAGTTTTGTCAAAATCGAATGACTATAGGTCTAGGAATGACCGGTCGAAAAAGTAGTTTTAGTGAGAAATATTTTTTTGTTTTCAATAAAAACGCCTCCAAACTTTGTATTTCTTAGTTTGCTATGCTTTGCCATGATACCACTAAGTTTGTTCGAAATCAGACATCTATATAGTATAGCTGTCATAAAAAAGAGTTAGAAAAGTAGTCCTAGTGAGAAAAACCGGTTTGTTTTCAGTGGCAAGGGCATACAAACTTCGGCCGAGCCAAAGTTAACTTTCCCCTATTTTTTTTTATTTTATTGCTCGAAGGTTAATGAGTTTTTTTTTTAAATAAATCAAAGTTAAATATAATAATTAAAAATTTCAAAAATCGATGCTTAAGCTAACTAAGCATATGCAAATTTTACTAGTCGAAATCAGCTACTGAGTAATATTTAAAATGTTTATTGTTTGTTTTTTGTTTTCAAATCAATATTAATCTTTATTTTTTGAAACAATTTGGAATAAGCATAAAGATCAGCTTTTTATAATAGAGCTCTTAACCTGGTAATTTTGTTTAAACGTAAACGAACTTGTTAGAGCACTGAATCGAGCCGTTTTGATTTGTGGTTTCGGTTGGAAGTCGATTCGGTTCACTATCTTTTTTTAAGCCTATTTATTCGCAATTGATACTCTTTCACATTGTAATTAAAACCAAGATCAGCAATTGAATGGATTCAAAAATACCAAAATTCAATAATGTGGCAGCATACGAACACTTTATCTTCAAAAATCTAGCATATTATGCCTTTTTCTGCCCACAGATAACTAATTGTAATCGATATATTATATTAACTAAATTTTGGCATTTTTAAAAAAACATTAATTCAAAATACTAACAACATAATGGCCGCTGCAGCTGTATTCATTTTACTCTTACAAAAATACTTTTATCTCCCTGATAACCTCTTGGTAGATCTATTGTTCATGTTGTAGCAGATAAGCAAAACAATAGACGCGTCTGGTCAAATGGGTCAGACCAAACAAACAAGATGCAAAACCCGCATAAAATGTTGAAACTAACGGTCAATGCTCTCTGTACAAGAAATCAAGCTAAAAATTGCAAAAATTTCTTCAAAATTTTCATCACTCACCAATTCTAATCAATTGTTAGGTGATAATTTTTAAGTATCCCCATTTCGTTGATAAGCTGTGTTCGAACGCTCCCAGCGGCTAGTTAAGAGTGCGCTTTATGGCGGAACGGACGTGTGTGGACGCAAATGGATAATCACTAAATCGAAACAAATTAAATGACACATATTAATTGCTTGGCTGCAGTGTTAAATATCAAACTCAAACGAAATTTATTGTAATATTCTCAAGGTAATAACGATTGAGAAGCCATCAATGTCAAACAAGTGTGAGAGCATGTACCGTTAGAGCAAGTGCGGAAGCACTTTACCGTTACACCACTCAATGTAGATCTAAGCTTACGTGGCATTCATTAAAGTGCGTGATCAAAGTGCCCCATCAAATGCAAATCGTATGCAAAAATCCAACGAAAAAAAACAACAGAAACTAAAACATGTGCTTTTGTGTGCCTCTATTTTATTTGCAGTTAGACTTTTAGACCATGGCCAGTGAGCAGATCATTGTTGAAGCAGCCGCTGCCGGTGGAGATGAACCATTTTTGGGACTACTCGATGTGGCCCTGCTGGCCGTACTAATTGGTGGAGCTGCATTTTATTTTCTCCGAAGCCGCAAGAAGGAGGAGGAACCGATACGCAGCTATTCCATACAGTAAGTGGATCATATTTGGGATGGGTACGAATAATATTCTTAAAATGGATCAGAAAGTTTTAAAATCGAGTTTGAATTCTTCATTCTTAAGCCAATAACAAGAAATTTCTTAGAAAAAAGCTTTGAACCACCTTTGAACCGGTTCAGCCGGACTGTGAAACATTCTTGAAACCGTAAAATGTGTGTATTTCCAACCAACACACCAAAGATTAAGTTCATAGCTTGAACCAAATCTGCAAATTGTTTGACTCTTGAAGCTGGTCCCGACTTCGACTCCCTCTACTTGAAAAATGATTCAGTTCAAAGAATCTCTTTAGTCAGTTTTTATACACTTGCAAAGAGCATTATAATTTAGCCCTAAAGTATGCAATACTTTACAATTTTCATTTTCTACCCCACAAACTATATATATTCTTATGTACCTATTTGTATAATCTTTTTGATCAGTAAACAAGCAATTTTAGCCGTCTTGAGGCTCATGTTATGCTTTCGCATAACTTTAAAAAGGCGGCTGCTTGACTTAACAGCTGTTTCAAGACCCACCAAGGTCTCTTCCAGCAACGTCAAAACTGCTTGGGAATTTCAAAGCAGCATGTAAAAAAAAAAAAAACAAAAAGTTCCTACCAAAGCATACAGAAGCCCTTCACAAACACAAATTGCTGTTTTAAGTTATACGAAAGCATAAAATGACCTTGAGCTTGGTAAAATTGCTGATTTTATATATATTTTTATGATCAGTGCGATAAGCTGAGCCGATTAAGTTTTGGCTGTCCGTTTGTGTGTTTCTAAGCAAACTTGTACCCAAATGTGTATCTCAGTTTTAATTCTATTAATCTAAAATTTGTCATATTTTGCTGCTAAGATGTCGAATCCGTAAGATGTTGACGGAAAGTGGATGTTAGAGGAAAGTTAACTTTGGCTCGGTTGAAGTTTGTATTCCCTTGCAGCACTTTTTTCTAACTAATTTGAAGGACAAACATGTTTTTCTCACTAAGTCTCATTTTCTGACACTACTTTTCTATGACAGCTATACCATATAGATGTCCGATTTCGACCAAACTTGGTGGAATCATAGGAAAGCTTAGCAAACTAAGACATACAAAGTTTGGAGGCGTTTCCTTTGAAAACAAAAAAGTTTTTCCCACTAAAACTAGTTTTTCGACCGATCGTTCCTATGGCAGCTATATGTTATAGTCATCCAATCCAGCCGGTTCCGACAAATGTGCAGCGTATTTTTACCAGAAGACTTAGCGCAAAGTTTGGTGGCGATAGCTTTTAAACTGACGAAATAAATCGCATAGAAACAGACGGACCTACAAACGGATAGCTCAGCTCTGATGAAGAATATATACATTATGTGGTCGGAGATGCTTCCTTCTATGCGTCACAAACATCCGAACAATTTAAATATACCCTCTGCAAGGGTTTGAAAATACTTTTGTTTTTAATACTAGCGTCCTTACCTAAACCTTGAAATATATTTGCAAAATATCACAAAATAGGAGTACCATATTACATAGCTGTTATACATCCTCTTCCGTTTAAAAGTCCAAGAATCTTTACGCAAAGGTTGTCCATTGCTCTAAACATGTTCTCTTCTTTTTCCCGAGCAAGTCAACTCACCCAAATTGCTCAGTGAATGTTAGAAACTATACCGCGATATCTATTTCGGGTGGATATTTAAAAAAAATGACGCATATCATAATATTCCGAGGTAGTATATGATTTTATTGGAGAAGATGCACCGATATCGCATCGCATTAACTATTATTTAAGTGAAAATGATTTAGGGTCGACTTAAAGTCAATTTTACCTTACGGTTCTGGCTTAGGATCGAAATTCACTTATTTTAAAGGAAGAGATCCCAAAAAACTCAATCGACTATGAAGGATAATGTATATCTAATATATAATATTTGAAAAAAGTATTTTCCCGTGTTTCAATAGAATTTCCGTCTTAATTTTTTCTCATTTTACCTCATTTTAGACCCACCACAGTAAGCACCATGAGTGCGGCAGATAATTCGTTTATCAAAAAACTGAAAGCCTCTGGACGTAGTCTGGTTGTCTTCTATGGCTCTCAGACAGGAACTGGTGAAGAATTCGCCGGTCGTCTAGCCAAAGAAGGTATACGCTATCGTCTCAAAGGCATGGTGGCCGATCCCGAGGAATGTGATATGGAGGAATTGTTACAATTGAAAGATATATCCAATTCATTGGCTGTCTTCTGTTTAGCCACCTACGGTGAGGGTGATCCCACCGACAATGCGATGGAATTTTATGAATGGATTACCAATGGTGATGTGGATCTAAGCGGTCTTAATTATGCGGTAAGTACTTATCTAAGCGAAATGCGATTACAGGTGTCGCCTGGTAGCTGGCCTTCAAAAAAGGCATGCGTTAGGCTTATCGAACAGTGGCCCGTTGATAACACACTTCATACTGGCGAGTCCGTATACATATATATGGATATATATACATATAAACACAATTTTTATAGTTGTTTATTCTGAAAGCGTTTATTGAAGTTTGTTGTAAACAAATAGTATAGTTTTTTTTTTTATTATTTTTTGGTATCTCTAAATGATATAAACACAGATAACCACGTATTGAAATGGCATTTTGATGATTTCCGTATATTGTATAGATATGATTAGTCATGCTTATCGGCTTGGCAACTTGTTTGAAGCCAAAAACAAAAATAGATTGAAATTTAAGTGTTAGATTAACACAGATTGATACATTTGTAGTATTAAAGATAGACAATATATCTTTATACCCTTGCAAAGGGTATCATAATTTTGTCCAGAAGTTTGCAACAAGTCTGCTTTTCCGACCACATAAACTATATATATTCTTGATCAAGGTGACGAGCTGAGTCGATGGAGCTTTGTCCGTCCGTCTGTCTGTCTGTTTCTACGCGAACTTGTCTCTCAGTTTTAGAGCTATCAAGCTGAAATTTTGCACAGAGTCTTTCTTTTTGCCGCACACTACTAATATGTAGGAATCGACCGGATCAGATGACTATATCTCATAGCTCCCATAGGAACAATCGGTCAGAAAACAAGTTTTAGTGAGAAAAACTTTTTTCTTTTCAATGGAACGTCTCCAAACTCTGTTAACGTAGGTTTTCTATGTTTTTTAATAATTCTGCCAAGTTTTTTTTAAAATCGCACAACTTTATGGTATAGCTGCCATACAAAAGATAGGTCTGAAAAACAGTCTTAGTTAGAGAAACTTTTTTGTTTTTAATGGTAGCATCCTGCAATTTTGTATTTGGTTGTTTCACTTGCTTTCACATAATTTTCAAAATTTTTAGTCAAATCAGATGACTATATCATATAGCTCCCAAACGAACCATCGGTCGGAAAATGGGGAAAATAGTATTTTTTGAAAATATTTAAGCGAGCACTTCCAAGGGTATAAAGACTTCGGCACAGACGAAGTTAGCTTAGCTTTCTCGTTATACAATTTAAAGTATATAACCTATCGTCTTTATAAATTTCGTTTATTAGATTTTTTCTTTTTACTATTTTTATCACAATATATAATTTTTAATATAAATGGAATACAAAAATTGCTCAAAAGCTAGCACTTTTAACCACTATTTACTGTACTTAAGCCCTTGCTCTGTATTTTCTGACGTCACACTCGACCGTTACGTTCTTTCATACTGAACTCTGCCACCCCCACCGATTAACCAACACTGTTCTTGCTTTTGGTATTTTTTAGTACATTTCACTAGCACATCTGTTGCGCAATTTGTTTACAATTTTTATTTTGTGGCTCTCAAGTTTTAATTATTATAAAAGATGACTGAAAAGTGTAAATAATATGTGTGAAATTGATTGAGTGGCACACGCGCATTTCATAGGCATGCTGAACACGTGTCTCGGCAGCGCGGCCGGCGTCGCAGTTGCCGTCATTACGTCTGGCCTTGGCACGTGTCGTCGCCAACTGCCAGCGCCGCCGCTGAGAAGCTGGCGAACTTTGCTCGTATTATTAAATAATTTATGTAATAAAACAAAATGCGCACAACAAACACGGAATGCGGCAATAGAGCGTGGAGTACATATAAATTCGAATTATATTTTGTAAATATTTTGTTCAACTTTTTGTTTATTTTTTGTTTCATTTAATTTTTAGGTCTTTGGACTGGGCAACAAAACATATGAGCACTACAATAAGGTTGCTATCTATGTCGACAAACGTCTGGAAGAGCTGGGCGCTAATCGGGTGTTTGAGCTGGGAATGGGCGATGATGATGCCAAGTAAGTTTGTGAGGAGGTTGACACAGTTTTTCTTATCGTTTGGGAGAAGCTACAGGCAGGCCCCCAAAGAAGAAGGAGCGTTATTATAATTAGATGGTAGACTTTGGTTTTCTTCGAGATAACTAATGCCTCTCCTCTCCTTTTCCAGCATTGAAGATGACTTCATCACCTGGAAGGATCGCTTCTGGCCCGCTGTCTGTGATCATTTCGGTATTGAGGGTGGCGGTGAGGAGGTTCTGATACGTCAATATCGTCTACTCGAACAGCCCGATGTACTGCCAGATAGGATATATACTGGAGAGATTGCACGTCTGCACTCTATGCAGAATCAACGTCCACCGTTTGATGCCAAAAATCCCTTCCTTGCACCCATCAAGGTTAATCGGGAACTGCACAAGGCTGGCGGACGTTCTTGCATGCATATCGAACTAAATATAGATGGCTCGAAAATGCGCTACGATGCCGGTGATCATGTGGCCATGTATCCCATTAATGATAAAAGTCTGGTCGAGAAATTGGGTCAATTGTGTAATGCTAACTTGGATACGGTATTCTCATTGATCAATACCGATACGGATAGCAGTAAGAAGCATCCATTCCCATGCCCAACAACTTATCGTACCGCACTCACTCACTATTTGGAAATTACGGCCATACCACGTACGCATATACTCAAAGAATTGGCGGAATATTGTACAGATGAGAAGGAGAAGGAATTGTTAAGAAGTATGGCCTCAATTACACCAGAAGGTAAGCAACATATAAAACCATTCCATATGCGGTTTATCTAGAGAGAAAGTTTTGATGCTCGGACACGTCAATTGGATGTACAGCGCATTGTACGTCAACTTTCAATGAGCAAAGGAAGTGGTTCAATCAATCTACATAGGTGTGGATAGCTTATTCCGAATCGTGGCACGTGGCAATCAGAAACCTCAATTCTGGTAGGCAAGCGGCGCGCCTTGGTGTCAATCACAGTCACTGTGCAGGTTTAAGAAAGATGAGAATCTAAAGCACGTTCTATAAAAGTGTTAACCTCTCCAAAGTATTCGATTTTATTTTACCTTAAAATCTTTCTCTGTTCACTTCAGCCATATTAATCATTTCTTTGCTCTCTTTCAGGTAAGGAGAAGTATCAGAGCTGGATTCAGGATGCTTGCCGTAATGTTGTTCACATACTGGAGGATATCAAGTCATGTAAACCGCCATTGGATCATGTCTGTGAGCTGTTGCCACGTCTCCAGCCTCGCTATTATTCCATCTCCTCATCGGCCAAGCTACATCCCACCGATGTCCATGTCACCGCTGTCTTGGTTGAATATCAAACACCTACGGGACGTACCAATAAGGGTGTGGCTACCACTTATTTGAAGAACAAACAACCCATAGATGGTGCTGAAGAGGTTAAAGTACCAGTTTTCATACGAAAATCTCAATTCCGTTTGCCTACCAAGACCGAGACACCGATTATAATGGTGGGTCCCGGTACCGGCTTGGCACCCTTCCGTGGTTTCCTGCAGGAGCGTCAGTTTTTGCGAGACGAGGGCAAAACCGTGGGCGAATCGGTGCTCTATTTTGGCTGCCGTAAACGTAGCGAGGATTACATCTATGAATCTGAGCTAGAGGAATGGGTAAAGAAGGGTACCTTAACGCTAAAGGCGGCCTTCTCCAGAGATCAGGAGAAGAAGGTGTATGTTCAGCATTTGTTGGAACAGGATGCTGATCTCATTTGGAATGTGATTGGCGAGAATAAGGGACACTTCTACATTTGCGGGTGAGTCTAAAACCTGCCATTGAAATTCCCTTCTCTATTTTCGCTCTCCCCTTTTCCAGTGATGCCAAGAACATGGCCGTCGATGTTAGAAACATTCTAGTGAAAATTCTCTCCACCAAAGGCAACATGAGCGAGGCTGATGCCGTTCAGTATATCAAGAAAATGGAGGCACAAAAACGTTACTCCGCGGACGTCTGGAGCTAGACTTAGACACAAAACTCAGACAAAAACCACAAAAGTCAAAGAAACACCTTTTTCGGAACAAAGCACAGACCCATATTTTCATCTATAAGCCTAAAGTTTTGTTTTGTTTTTAGTTAAATTAAGCATTAATCATTTTTTTATTGGTTTGGGAACTTCTTGCTGCGGTTCAACAAGCAACTAGCCTAAAATTGTGAAGTAGTGCGGATAGAGAGTGCCGCGCCATAATATTGTGAGCGTAAAGTAAACTAATTAGTGTTAAGTAGTAAGTTTTGTATGTATGCTATATAATTATTTAAACAACACAACATAATTCGTACAAGAATTGTCATAAAATTTTGTATTCCCTTGGTGATTTCAACATACAAATTACAAACGAAAAGTGCAATTTTCAAAACACTGACACTAAATGAAATTGTATTTTAATAAAACAAAAAGAAAGAAAGCAGAAAAATATATTTTAAAAAAACTAAAATGTTACTTGTATTCCGGATTTTGGAGTTTACTGAAGACAGGAAAGGTAACTTACCAATGGTCTCAGACTGAGTATGGTGTTCTGAACCAATCCGTCATGCTCCCAAGTCGAACCAGCATCTCGCGTGTCAGCTAAGTTCAGATCCCCAATTTTCGTTAAACGTTCCATTCACACTAACGTTCACACCTTCGTCATCTTTAAAAAATGACAGTCCAATGATGTCGCCGGCCCATAATCCACACCAAATATTGCATTTGGCGGTATGCAATAGCAGTTCTTGCAATACTTCTGGCTGCTCCTCACACCAAATATGGCAATTTTCGTTGGTTACGTATCCATTCAACCAAAAATGAGCTTTGTCGCTAAACACACTTTTCTGATAAAAAAGTGGCATACATATTGATAGTAAAATGCAATAAACTGCTACAGTTGTCCGTTTGTAAGTCGATTAACGGTTAAATCATAGACCAAATTGAACATATTTGACAGTAACATGTGACACGAAAACAGCTGGGATGCCAAAAACTGTGTTGCTAAAATATGACCCTTTATGTCAATATCGAATTCTTTGTCGATTGATGTACAAACTTAAAGCCGGGTATCCAGCACCGCGGAAACTTAAAATTCCTGCCACAAACTTCGTTTGTTGTATATACAGCAACATGAACGAAATCCGCACTTTGTCTAGATAGCGGCACATCGATAGCGGCGTTTCGAAGGCGTGTGTGGGTCGAGAAAAAGCAGATACACAGCTCAGGAATAAATTGCCCTACAATTATTTTGGAAGTTATAATTTAAAAATTGAATTGCTTAAACTGTGAATAGAAGATTGCTTTAATACAAGCAGATGAGGCAAGACCATGTCTTTGGCGCATCACAGAGATATGACATTTTGAAAACATTTCTGTGAAAAGTGCTTCGGAAATTGTTGCTCCACAAATAAATAAAGAAAGTAAGGTTCATGTTATTGTGTTTAAAGTTATTAAATTGATTAATTTTTTATATGCTAGCTAGAAAAATGACTGTAAGAAAGCTTGGAGAGAGAGAGAGACAGAGACTAGAGAGATAATTGACAAAAGATAAATCTAAATAAATAGCAAATTCCTGGCAGGAATTTTCCGCAGTGCTGGATACAGGCCTTTAAGGCTCGACTTCATGTTTTGGTGTGATTACTCAACAATTTTGGCAAATCCGTGTTCTTAATCCACCTTCTTTACTTTCTTTACATGACATTTCAAAAAGCCCGCCACAAATGATCGATAGGTTGAAGCTACCCGATAACAAAGTGTGCTGTTAACAGCAACAGTGTCTGTTCGAGCGCTGCCCAAAAACAAACGGTAAATGTTAAGAAAAGAAAGAAGCAGCGGCTTAATAAAAATTGAACCAAATTCATTTAAAACAAGTTAAACCAAGTGCAATAATAGTGAAAATAGTTGCAAATAAAAGTATTAACCTTAAACAGTAAGTGTCCATTCATTCCATTTCCATTTAATCAAAGACTCCAGCCCTTTCAAATTGTGGCAGCGTATAGCGCAAAGTCTGTTCCAAGCGCTTGGAACCAAACATTTGCTTCACCTTCTGCTTCGTAAATTCTTCGTCTTGAAAATTCTCCAAACTGTTATCCCCCGTCTGGGCCTTGTCCTGGCTGATGGTTGGAAAGATGCCATAGTTGGCAAAGAAGCCATAGCCCTCGCGTCGATGCACTTCCTCCAGTATTTGCTCATAGCTGGGCACCGACAGTTGCTCCATATCCAGTTTGAGCAAGGTTTCCACCAAACGGGCATGATAGATCTTCAGCAGTTGTGGTCTTTTGTGCTTAAGCACATCCAAATTAAGGCTGGTGTAGAAGAAGTAGTTCAAGTCAATGCCCGGGCTGCCCCAAATGCTAAGCTGGAAGTCAAGGAAAATCAAATCTTCTGGCTCCTGGGACGTGGCGTTGTATTTGAAGAGGAAGTTGTTGACCCACAAATCACCATGATTCAGCACCTTGAGTTCCTGCTCCAAGGGCGCCTGGCTACGCACCAGATTTGTACGCTGATTTGCCAAATATTTGCCTATTTTCTCGGCTATGCGTTCATAGCCAGGCCAAGAACTTACCAGGCTATGGAGCTCTTTGCCATTGCCAGTAAAAAAACGCATAAGCATGCCATCATCTTTTTCCAGACCATGAGGTGACAGCATGCCATGGCCATAGGCGGCATCGATGAGTTGAGGATCCTGGAATTGAGGGAAACTTTTTGTAGTTCGGATGAATTTTCAAGTGGTTTAATGAAAATGTTTTCTTTTCCTTCAGGCAAATCGGTTTCTCGGAGTCGGAATGCTCCGGAGTCGGAAACACCGGGATTTTTGGGTTGTCGAACCCAAGACCAAAAACAGCAAAAATAATGTCTGAACCACGTTTCGAACCTGAACCTGGGTTCAGCGACCTTCCGAACACTCTCTGTGAACCCGAACCCAAATTTTTTGCGGGTTCGAACCCCGGAGTGAATAATTCCTGATTTTTTCGAGGTTTGCAGCCCTGTTTTTAATAGTTTTATATTCGGAAATAACATCAAAAGATTCTCTTTAATCAATACAACCATTTCATTGCAGGGTTTCCCAAAAATCGAATTGGAAAATCAATTGTTTTGCAATTTCCAAAAGATCAGCTACCGATTTTGATTCGTATTGATAAACTTGTAGACCTCCTTAAAAATAGATACGAACCGGAAACATAAGCAGCTCAGTTTGGTTGAGTTCACTAAAGGGACTTAAGTTACCACGCGCTTATCTTCTGACAAGAATACTTGTCATATTTGAAATTGTTAATCAAAGCCCTAATATAAGTTTGATCTGGTCAAACTCAAGAAACCCCAGCACGCTTCTGACCCTAAGCTTAAGCTAATCATCCAGAATAACCCATAGATCATTCACCTCCATGGCAATTTAGAAGCTAAACCTGACACCAAAACAGAGATGCCTTCAATTCTGTTTGCATATATAGACAAACCCTATCTTTGCATGTCACATCGTCACATAAGTGTGATTGAATAAGTGATAGATGGATGCATTTAGAATATGAATTGGTTTACTTACCAGCTTAGCCAAAGCCATAGAACTGGCATGAAATTCCGCCAGACGTTTCATTACCAAGCAGCAATGTGCCTCATCCAATCCCGATTCACGGGAGGCCATTACATAACCGCTTTGACTTAGATCTTCAAATACCAATGCACTCTCCGGCTCCTTAATGCATTCATAGAGTCTACAAGTGATTAAGAACCAAATTTTGTTTCTCTTCAATTAAATTGTATTTGCCTTTCCGCACTCACTTGGGTCCAAAACGTTGCCTGCATTTTGTGAGCAGCTCCAGCCGAGGCAAAACTTCATAGTAGGTGATTTTCTCTTTTAAATAGAACTGTAAATCTTCCACAAACTCAGCGGACTCCAACCGTGGTATACTCTTCACAATGAAGTGCATTTGTTGTTCGCTTCGATTGTAAATTTGATATTTAATTTTCACACGATAAATTTTACTGCAATAATTTTCACCCGCACTGCTACCCATACTAAAATTAATGGCCAATAACTTAACATTGGCTGTACGTAATGCCGTTTCCAGTACCTCCTCAAAAAATGCCACATCCAAATGCTTGGGTGGCGTATCAATCTCCGGATCGTATGCAATGCTAGACATATTGTTGGCGTTTGAAAAGCTTTGCCATTGAGCTGCGGCATTTATATACCGGCCAGAGCCTATAACAAACAAAGCGTAATAGAGAATTAGTTATAGTTTATAGTATATATAAACAATATCCATATGTATTCGTTTTTAATTCGGCTTAATAGGCGACAACAAGTTGTCTAATTTTTTCGCCCCAAGCGAAACACGCAATGGTACACTGGACGACCTTTATCAATCGGTTTTTAGTTGAGGCTCTCTTAATTCCTCTCTATATACCCTGACTTGGAAAATTAAGTGTATATTCATTGTGTCTTTAATTTTGTTACTTTGTCTTATAAATTATGAAAAGAAAACTTTTGCTGCAAACAAGTTTTTCTTAAAAGCTTACACAACACACGGTCAACTTCACTAGGTATTGGCGCCAGCTTGGTAGTATCTAGGCATTAAAAAGCTTTTCCAACATTGCCGTCAGGTGTTGGCCTTAAACTGTAGGTCCCTTTCTTTTGTGCCTGAATTGATAGCTCGGCTTGGCCCTTTGGGGTGAGTATAGCCCAGTATTTTAAAAAAAAAACAACTTCTTAGGAGGCGATAAATTGATGTTCAGGGATTATAAGCGAATATTCACCATGAAGGACAAATTCTTTCTTTTTTATATGCTTCCAATTGTAGAGAACTTTCCTTTTCTTAGTGGTAACATTTCTGATTCGGGTTTTAGGTCTTTTATTCTCTACAAAATGCTCCTTACATAGCGTTCGGTACTTTTTAGAACTGCCTTCTGATCAAAGCGAGTCCTTGAAACGAATAAATTACCCCCAACGGATCAGACGGCACTCTAATATTGATTCTTGATATTTTCTCTTTCCATCCCCTTTTTATAAAATATAAAATCTTCTGGAGTTGTATCAATCTAAGAGCTCCAAAAAGTAACTAAAATTTTTAGTCACACTTAATCAATCAACAAAACTCAACGTCATAATCATATATATTCAAACATATTCATCATATGTTTGCTAATAAATCTGGTTTCGTGCTCCCCAACACAAGCACATTTGTCTGTTCTCTCAATTTCTCTGTCCGCAGCGCTAATTCTCGGTCATTTTAAACCAGGGTTGGTCAAAAAGAATCAATCTAGCTCTGTTCTGCCCTCATTATAACCAGAGAGCCAAACGATTGGAAATGGCTTAAAAAAAAAATAAGTAGGAAGAAAATTGGCTAAGGTTTTATAAGGAAAGAGGAGCTTTTGAGATTAAAAACTAAAAAAATCGGAAAAAAATATTTCTTTGATGTAAAATTCTATAAATTTAGTTCAAGGTTAAACAAAATTGAGGTATTGACGTTCGAGTTAAAGATGTTTCAATAGATTTTGTCTTTAAAATTATCAGTTTGACGGGGATTCTCCACCCATTAGGTTTATGTGGCATTTATAAAAGCTTCCACAGGTTAAGGGCCCAGCTCATACACACTATGTACACTAAGGAGTGTGGAGACATTTGAAATTCTAGACTTTTATTTTGAAAACCTACATGTTACGTGTGAAGAGCAATACGGACTTCGCTTTTGAGAAAATCGACTGCTGTCCTTCGTTCCCACCAACACAAGCTCATATTTCTGTTCTCTTTGCATGTTCTTATGTTCTCTAAGATGTTTTTCTTCTCATCGTTCAGCTAAGATAGACTGTAGTGTGCATTTTTTTTAAGCTTAGAAATTCTAGTAATCAATCAATAGGTTTGACAAAAACCAAAACTAGGTAGGGTATACAAGCTTCGACAATGCCGTTTTCATGACTCTTACTCTAGGTTTTAATTATGTTTGAATTGTGCATTTTACATCGTTCTCTCTATGCACCAGCCTGATTGGGTGGAACTATCTTATCTAGCAGACAGACCTACCCGGGTTATAATTGTATTTAACACACTGATAGGATCGTGATAAGGGAGCGTCTCTAGTGAACTTGAAAACAAAATGCTTTCTACCTCACATAACACATTTATTATTAAACAGTTCAACGCTCATGTAACGATATAAGTGTATGAAATGATTGTCACCATTTGTATTGCGAGCTTTTGTATAGTTTGCTTGCGGCAATTCAAAATGTAAATATTTAAAGATTAACTAGAAATTCTGAAGAAGAAGCAACTTGATTTTATTTGTTCCTTGTGGATATTTAAATGGCTTGGACTAAATTGTTTCGTCCGTTGTATTCCAAACAATTTTGATTTGCAAATCTTATGGCCGTTTTCTTATCTGCCGATTTAATCTGCATATTGCAGAGCAAAATCTGAGTTTATCTAACACATAGCAGCTATGTAGAAGATGTGAAATCGGACCTTAAAGTTTTAATTGATATCTGATTGACAAAATATTTGTAGCGTGCTCAGCTTCAAGTAAACCTGATGCCATATAATTAACATAATTTTAATTTGAAAATTTTTGGTGTGGCATTAGACAGAGATGTGATAATTATCATGTCATTATCACGCTACATTTCGTGTGCCAAAAATTATTTTAAATTATTCAAAGATTTTTATATAAACAATTTTACGCTGCTTCGAAGCGTACTTCTGAAATTGGTCTTACCAATTATGCATAATTATAGAATTTTGTTTTATAAACCATTTTAACAATTGTCTTTTAAAGAAGGCAGCTAATTTGCGATTGAGAATCTAAGTAGTCTTTTATATAATTTTCAAATCGTACCATGTAGACCAAGTATTTTCTCTGAACTGTCTTGTAGAATTTGGATAATCCAGTTAGAGATTAGATAAGAGCAGGCCTTTATACAGACACCAGAACTCGTTATCCTATATAAAGTAGATAAAGTATATATCTTCGACAATAAGGTTCTTGATGAGGATTTTGATTAGATAATTGTATCGCTGTGATGCAAATATAAGCCGTCCTTATATTTCTTACGTCAAGTCAGAGAGTGACAATTGTTCCAAGTACCAGAGGTCCAAGAATATTGCAGGTGTGTTTAATTAGGAGTGCTCAGAAAATTACGATGCAAAACACTAACGCGTATAGAAAAATCTAGTCTAGGGATTTGCAGCGGCTTAATAAAGCTATTATTCTATATTTTAAAATCCATTTTAAAATTAAGCAACAGTTTAGCGAAAATAGCTAAATTTTCCGTCGTTTTGGTGTATTTATGTAAAGTTATTTTCGCCGATTGTATAAAAAGTTTTTAAAAACATTGAACGGGTCCAAAACTTAACAACACAACAAGGCAAAACGGCTACAGTTTTTGTATTATAGGTGTAGAATTTGTACATAAATTTGAAAGAAAGTTTCGTTCTGCACGCCTAGGCGTCACTCACCATGATTTCTGCAGTAGCTGCAGGTACGAAGTAGGGAAGGAAATAGTACAACATCTTCTCTGCCGTTGCCCTGTCCTGAGTAGAAGGAGTCTTAGCACACTAGGTCGACCTCTACTACTCAACCTCTCAGAGACATCCGAACTAGAGATCCCAGCTCTAGTAAAATTCATTCTGTCCACACAATGGTTCAGTAGCGACGACCCCCCCTCAGTTGTAAAAAAAGAAAAGGGTTAACAGAGAATACATATGGCATCGCAATGGGCCCAAGGCGGCCTTAGTGGGATAGCAACCTAAACTAGCCTTCGTTCTGATTATATTGAGATTACTACATATTAACATTTAAAATCTTTCGCAAAATTTAAGTAAATCATACATAAAATGGGCATATCGGGAACTTTGTATACTTATTTTAGGTGAAACAATATTTTGAGCAATATTTTTTGATCAGACTATGAAAATACTACAAAAATCGGGCATCCTGAAACCTTTTGACATTTTAACATGAAATTCTCAACTGGTTCTGGCACTTTGCTTAGGAAGCGCTGGCACATATATGGCATATAGTTGACTCTTTTATGATGTCGACTAAGATAAAATAAAGAAATGAACATATTTTTAAGCTATTTTATAATTTAGAAAAAAATGATTGAAAAATGTGATATCGCATAATTTTGCTTGTTATAATTTAGAATTTTAGGTACTTCCATAAATCATGATATAACATAGAGCTGTGTGCGTGAGCGACTTTTCTCTCAAAAGGGTCACACACGTACTTTTTTGAAGGCTTTTTGCGTAACTCACAATGTAAGAAAGAAAGTTGGTTAAGCCAGACTATATTATACTCTGTTCAAAAGAAAGTGCTCAGTATAAATGGATGATACTGCAGTAATAGCTGAAAGTAGCGCTGCTACTGCGCTGCAGCAGCGAACACTCTCTTGTTTATAACTCGACAACAGCTCAGATCAGATCTTTACCAATCATTTGGACGATGGATACATAATTTTGGTTACTAAATAAGTCCAGAAAGTATGAACCTATAACGTTATAATTAAACTGTCGTCCACTCATCTTCCAACAACTTCTCAGCCAACTCTCCTAAGTCTTTGTGTACATGTTGTTTGAAATAATTAGCATTTTTGGATGATTTACCCCTTACTTAAGTTTATAATCTCACCATTTTACAGCCCACATACATGTGGTTCATAATCACAATGATCAACACAAACAATTTCATTGTTTTACATTTTCCGGCAGTCGTTAAACGACAAAACGTTGAGAACGAAAACAAAAAAAATTGATATTAATTAAACGCCTCCTAGAGGAGGTCAATGAAAGTACTACAATTTTTATTCTATTTCTATCATGCAATTGTACTGTGTTCGTGAACTTCAATCGAATATATGCAAATCATCTAAGCGCTGCAAAGTGAACTTCAGACTCTCCAGGGTGCGTACATTGCCCTCAAACATAAGTTGAACTTTTTGCTTGGCAAATTCTTCATCATGGAAATTCTTGAGTGAATTATCCTCCGAATCAACACCAATCATACTCATCAGGGGAAAGAAACCGAAGGCCACAAAAAAGCCATAAGCCTCTCTCGCACGTATCTCCTCTAGGATGTCATCATAAGAAGGATATGGTTGAGCCCAGCATAGATTTGTAAGGCAATCCAGTAAAGATTCATAGTAGATATCAATTAGACGTTGTCGTTGAGTTCGCAATACGTCCAATTCCAGGCTGGTGTTAAGAAAATAATTGATATCAAAGCCCAAGCTGCCATAAAAGCACAATTGAAAGTCGATCTGAAATGAAATTGTTAAGTTTCGAACTTCTCTATGGTGTGTTTACTTACAATCTTTACTTGCTGCACCTTGTAATGTTCGTCGTATTTAAAAAATATGTTATTCACCCACAAATCGCCATGATTGAGCACATTGAAGGATCCCCGCAAAGGATAAACGGATTTAAGAACACGCTCGGTAAAGTGTTCATGATAACGATAGAGTTTCCTTGTTATGGAACCAAATTCTTCGCAGTCTCCCACCAAAGCAGCCAGTTTTAGTAGTTGAGTACCGAATAGCAACTTGAACGGTTCCGACTTGATGGCATCCATGTGCAATAGTCCAAAGGGATAACGATCAATGATGATGTGCGGTTCATGTTCCGCCATAATCATGGTCAATGCATGATACTGTGCCAATTTGGACATAACCAAGACAGCATGATCGTAATTCAAGCCCAATTGACGACATTTCATGAGGTATCCTTCCGAGCACAGATCTTCAAATATAATGGTTTGCTCTGGTTGAGTGGTGGAGTAAAGGTGTCTACAATAAAGATAAAGACATTAAGTCAATTGCTAATCTAAAATACTTAATACTTTGTGGAAAGCAAAACAAAGTTTTGCTTATAGTTTCTTGTTTTCAAATTCACTCACCTGGCACCCAACGACCATGGCTCCTCACTTCTAGCCGACAGCTGCCACATCAACGTTTCCAGCTTTGGCTTAATATGCATATAGAATAGGCTCTCTTTGTTGTAAATATGCAGACGTGCCAATATCGCCTGCTTCTCATCTGGCATGGACTTGACAATTAGTGATATTTCCACATTATTCCTTTCGGTATTCTGATACCTGATCTTGGCACGATAAATGTTACTGCAATAGTTCTCACCGCCTCGTGTCAAATTGGTTAATTGTACATCCAGCACCTTTAGATCCTGCTCTTGTAGACCATGTTCCAGTGATCGCCTAAAGAAATGCGGTGTTAAGTATAGCGGCAGTTCTTCCGTATTGTTCGACATTATTTTTGTAAATGCCATAAGTTGATTCAGTGCCTGACAGTTTTATATGTGATCTAAATCAGTGTATGACAATAGTTTTTAATTGATCTTAATGGGTTGAGCTTTGATGGGCAGTGGAATAGAAAAACTTCAGTTGCATCATTTAATTGATTTAATCGAAGTGCAGCCAATGAGGCGATGATGTTGGATTAGCGGCGTTGGCTTTTGATCAATTTAGGAGTTAGAAAGTATGAAATGTATTATCAGCAAAGCCATGCTCCCATTTAAGCATTCGCAAAAGTTTTGCAAATTTGTAAACGGTTTTTCGACCAAAAAAAAGATTGGGATCATGACAGATATTTTATAATAATGTTGTTCTAAAAATATATTTGAAAAATCTACATATATAATGACTACATGCGGAAAGGAGGCTGGTAGATCGTACAGCTGTTTTAAGAGGAACCACCCTCTATCATCAGTGATCAATGCCTACCAGCTGAACGTTTCTCAACAGTCCTGCATACCAGCGGTGGCAAACCCGTTTGTGAATTCCAAAGCAGAATGCACTCAAAAACATCGAGAGGCAGCGTAGTAACAGACAGTCGCCATTGTGTGTGTGTGTGTGTCCCCATGGCCTTGCCGTTTTTAGTGTGAATAACGGTGATCAAAAACTTTGTTTGCATAAATGCATTCCAACGGGGATTTTTAGTTGTTATAAATGAAACCATTTCATGTTTAGGTTCATACAACAACAACGCTGTGCCTTGAGTTTTTAGTACA
Source organism: Lordiphosa andalusiaca (assembly GCA_035044965.1). NCBI lineage: Eukaryota > Metazoa > Arthropoda > Insecta > Diptera > Drosophilidae > Lordiphosa > Lordiphosa andalusiaca. The sequence continues at coordinate 93,014 of JAWNNM010003177.1, forward strand.
TGTGACTGGTTTCTACCATTCTATTATTATCATTTAAATTATCATTAAAAACAATTTAAATGTCTTAACTATTTATTGTAATATATTAATGGATTTCCCCAATCTTCTATATTTTCAGATGTTTGTGATAAAAAGTGATTGCTGTTTTTATAATTTGTGATTTTATGTAATACAACATATAACTATACAAAAGGACAAGAAATAATCTGGTAAGCTTTTAAAATATGAGCTAAAATACTGCTAAAAAGCTTAGTCTTTACTGGGATAGTAGTTTCCCAGTTGTAGCAAAGTTTTTGGTAATAGAAGTTCATTTTTTCAAAAATTCAAATTATTCAGCATATCAAATGAAAAGGATAAAAAACAAAAATTTTATTTCAACTATGGCATAGGGCCGTCTGCCAAGTTATATATTGACTTAGAATTAAAGGCAGAGCTGCAAACACAAACGAATTTTCGGATCCACGATTCGCTGGTTCGAACCAAAAATTCGAAAATTCTAGGTTCGAGGTTCTTGGCCGAAGGTTGTGCTTAACACAACATAAATAATAATAGCAATACATTTATGAAGTAATTAAATAATTACTTTTTTTCCCATTCTAATTCCTTTAATAATACCCTTGCAAAGGGTTTTATAATTTTTCCCAGAAGTTTGCAACGCTTAGAAATATTCTTTTCCGACCCGATAAACTATATATATTCTTAATCAGGGTGAAGAGCTGAGTCGATTGAGCTTTGTCCGTTCGTCTGTCTATTTCCACGCGAACTAGTCTTTCAGTTTTGAAGCTATCGAGCTGAAATTTTGCGTAGAGTCTTCTTTTTGCTGCACGCTACTAATATATCGGAACCGACTGGATCGGATGACTATATCTCATAGCTCCCATAGGAACAATCAGTCGGAAAACTAGTTTTAGTATGAAAAACTTTTTTATTTTCAATGGATACGTCCCCAAAACTTTGAATTCATAAGTTTTGGATGCTTTTTCATAATTTTGCCAAGTTTGATGAAAATCGGACAACTATATGGTATAGCTGCCATATAAAAGATCGGTCTGAAAAACAGTTTTATATAGAAATTTTTTTTTGATTTTAATGGTAGCATCTTGCAATTTTGTATTTGTTTGTTTAACAAGCTTATACCCAATTCTACAAATTTTTGTCTAAACCGGATGACTATATGATATATATCTATTTTTGAAAATATTTAAGGGAGCATAGACGAAGTTAGCTTAGCTTTCTAGTATTTTTTTATACACACCATTATCCGTGATTAATGCCCTTTAAAGTATGCTTTCTTTATTTCCTTAAATAATTATTTACTAAAACAAAGCTATGGATAGTCAGTTATGGCCGCGATTTAGATAATCGCCTCTCTTCAACCAAATTGTTGAATAAGTTATGAGTGTACAAGAAAATGTTGAGTTAAGACAAATATAAAACAAAAAGCTAACTAATATTATTATTTTCATATAACGTAGCATACTTTAAAGGGCATTAAGCAAGACATATTTTGAGTAAAATTCAGTTCCGTAATGCAAAGTTAAGCTCTTGCTTTTATGAATCGTTAAAAACAGCTTTAGAGTAGAGGTTGGATGCACCGGTGCGACTTTATCGAATCCCCGTGCCCTTTGTAGTGGGCAGATGCCGACAGACCATGGGATGGGTGTTTATGGTAGTGTCCGGAAAAGGTTTTCTGCCCATTTTAATACTCAGTCGCACGAAAACCAATCAGATAACATGATCAATTCCAAAGAAGGTCAAACAGGTTTGGGATCACTATTTATTAGCAGCATTATTAGTATAAGTTATGAGCAAAAGAATGTTCGCTGTAGCAGCGCCGCGTTTAGCTGCTAATTCATACTTAGCATACTCTTTTGCTGGTACAAAATATATTACAGTCGGGCTTGGTCGCCTTTCTTACTTGTTGTTTACTGTTTCTTGTTGTAAAATTCAGTTTCAATAGCTTTGAAAGGAATCAAATTTTAATTAACTTGTTGTAACTTGTTAACTTGTTAACTTTCATCTATTTTTGATAACAATATCTCTAAAATCGCTATCTTGAATGAAAGCTATCACAACTATTATCTTCTATGAAGCGCTTTTATGATAAGCATTTTATAAACAAATATGCTATCCTCTCCTCCCTTAAAACACAACAAAAATACAGCCTACATTAGGTCACTTTAATTGAACTTGGTTCTAACAAACGAATGACAAAACTATTTTAGGTACAAATCACATTTATAAGCGTCATTATCTACCTTTATTACCTCTAGCCTCTATAATTTAGTAATCACCAAAGACACCCACCGCATCCGCTCGTTTTAGGCACCATTTCTGATAGTCATTGAGAAACTTTTGCGAGAATATTGCTTCCATTTTCTTTTGCATAAAACTCTCATCTTGCATATTCTCAATGGAGTTATCCAGTGAGAGTTCCTTGGGCATGGTTACCACGGGTAAGAAACCGAATAAGGCAAATAAACCATAAATCTCACGATTCCGTATCTCAAACAATAAATCCTCATAGCTGGGTATGTTGTCAAAGCGTACAAACTCCAAGGCATCTCTAAAAGATTCATAATACACCTTTATCAAATCCTCGCGGCGTTCTTGCAGCACTTCCAGCTTGAGACTGCTGTTGAGGAAAAAGTTCAAGTCACAACCGGGACTGCCATAGAAACTTAGCTGAAAGTCCACAAATACGGTACGCGTGGGTACATCGGGCTGGCTGGCATTATCATAGGCGTACATAAAGTTGTTGGTCCATAAATCACCATGATTTAGTACCACATAACGATCCCCTGGCTTGGGTTTAGATGCAGCCAGTAAAGTAGATGTGAAATTGTTGGCCAAACGTTGCAAATTCTCTTGAATCTTTTCATAGCCCGCCCAGGTCGAGGTACTTTTAATAAGGCTTTTCAGGTATTGGCCAAACATTTCCTCAAAGGTGTCGCTCTTGAGTAAGGTTCCTTCGCTAAGCATACCCTGATTGTATTGCTTTAAAATGGCAGGGTTCTGAAGGAAGACAAATAGGAATAAGTTTAGTGTGACCGTCTTATTGCGAAGTGGTTACCTTCTTAGCTAACACCATAGAAGTGGCATGAAACTTTCCCAGTTGTTTCAGCATCAGCGAGGCATGATTAAAATCCAAGCCAGCTTCACGTGAGGCCACACGAAAACCTTCCGTTTTCAGATCACTGAAAACTATAGTCTGCATGGGAGTCTTCACAGCATGATAGTATCTACATAAAGTTTTCTTTTTTAAATGCCTTAAACTTTCACTTAGAAATACTCACTTGGCACCAAATTTGTCGCCCTTGTGTAGAATATCCAATCGAGGCAAAATATCCATATAGGTTTGCTTCTCCTTGATGAACACTTTCACATCTTCCAAAAATTGTGTACCCTCTGTTATGGGTATGGTTTTGACAATTAACGAAAGTTGTTCTTTTTCCTCCGATTCGTGGCCATCTGACCATCTTGCAAACTTAACTAAAACTCTATAGATAGCCGAGCAATAGTTTTCCCCTGGATTGCTACCCCATTCAAAATTTATTTCGCTCAGGGTAATCTTTGTTTCACGCAATCCTTCCTCCAATGTTTCCGTAAAAAATTGTTCATTCAGGTGCTCGGGTATCTTAATTTGTTGCTCATTCTTTATGTTCACCATTCTGTTGATCACCTAACTAATCAGCAATTTTAAGTAAAACTTTCACAGCAACTTGCGACGTTAACCTTCTGTCGACGACTGCCTTGACAGCGATAGAAACGAAGTGTTTTTATATTAGTTCGTTGCGTTTCTGTGTTTCGGGTACATTTTAATCATTTTTCTTTGCTCTCCACACACTAACTTTGGTGGTGTCATCGTGAAAATAAACGCTTCTAGAGCAAATTGAGGTGCACAGTGGGTGGAAGGCATTGTGATATTGAAGAAAAAGTAGATCGAAGAGCTATTATATCTAAAAACACTAAATATATTCTCGGATAGCCAAAAACGATCCTTATCTATAAATGGGCGTGATCCAGACACATCCGTACCGTCTCGATCCCAAATTTTTAATTAGGGATGCTAGAAATAATATCGTTTTATCGATTTATTATATTTCTTTTTTTTCGATAAATCGCCATATCATTAACGAATATATTTCAGAGGCGATATATGGGATATCAAATATTTTTTTGGAATATTTTTATACTCTGACTAAAGGTATACAGAGTACTACTAAAAAGTTCAAAAATATCGAAAGGGTAGGAAATGATTTCTTATAACTGTTACATTTTTTGCACAAACCTAATATACTTTTTGTTTTTTGGTGCAAAGTATAAAATTCAAGCTACAACTGATACTATGATAATTCTATGAGATACCCTTACATCAGGTGGATATTTGTGCGCTTTATCTTTGCTGAAGGTATTAAATTTCAAATCAATGATTTGATCATGCAAATATATTTACTTTTAAAGTTCAGCATTTTACGTTAATCCTATCAATATAAATTCATGACAAAGTATTCAGAAGTTCTTTTCTTAAAAATGAAAAAAAAAAACACACACATCGATTTTAAACTTCGTCCCCATACCACCAGCTACACTTTGTATTTTTCCAATATCGACAACAGATGTTTTTGACAGTCTAGATTTTTGATTAGCCATCCCAATGTCAAAGATTGATTATAATGAATCTTGATCGTTTATTACCATTTATTTACCATTTTCTTTTAAAAATGTTTGTTATTATATAAATTAGCTATTTCCGAAATATAAATAGTACCCCTCGTATATATTTTTGCCTTTGGAACATTTGAAAAAGATTATTTGAATTTGCAGCTAATAAAAACCAAGCATAATTTAGGGGGCATTCATGTAAAAGCACACACTAAAACGTAAGCACCCTCAAATAAAAATACTAGATTGTCGATGTTTACTCAGAAATAAGCAAATAACTTCGTCAAAGTGTACCCAAATTTATTGCGACAACATCTGTTCAACGCAGAATTAAATGGGCTTTAATAATATAACTTAAAAAAAAAATTTCATCGAATAATAGTTAAGCCAGTGGTGGCCAAAATAGATTTTTTTAAAAATATGAAAAATCGTTGGTCTTCAATTCTGAGCCATTAAGCTAAATATTTGACACCTTTGAATATAATATGCCAAATACCTCTCGATTTTAACGGAATTGGCAACTTATTTAAATATAAATATAAATTTAAATATATATATATATATATGCAAAACTTTCGGATATTGACGGCGGTAGGAAAAACCAAATATGAGGAAAATCTACACTTGATCTGCTATACAGCGTACGCTATGTTATTTCAAAATGATGTTTTCACTTCAACGCTGTGTAATGGTTTTATTTTTAGAATATCGATATCCGTCCTGTGACTAGCAGTGCTAGCGCAAACACTATTGTCTGCACGTAGATCAATAAAATGTTAATACTTCCTAAAATGTTTTAAGTTTTTGATCTCTTTTATTATATAGTATATTTGGAGAAACTTTGATTATCACTTCTAATCACCATTCCATCGCATAATGCACACTTGGTCCCACTGTGCCAATTAAGTAATCAAGTAGCTTCCTCGCGATCCACCTTGTTGACTTGTAATATCTGCTGTGTGTTTTTGCATTGTCATAGACTTTTTGCTAGAAACAAAATGTGAACAGAAGAAGAAATTTGGAAACTACACACACGCTAGTGGGTTAATTTAGTAGTCATTAATTTGATCTTCTCTGGACAGTGAAAACCGGTTCTCTGCGCCACGCAATGGTGCTTGCTGTTCCCTAGGAGAAATAAATCTACGACAATTCAGAGAGTTCGTAAGCGTGTCGCTATCAATGCCGAAACGTCTAGTCGGCGGGCGGTGCTTGATAAGCTAGACCACCGCCTGCCATTAGGTCAACTTTATTTAGTGTTTATTTTCTGAATTAGCTATGAGGTGCCATATGTGATTAGATTAACAAACGTACACGTATCTAGATGTCGTGTGCTTACCAGGAACCATTTCAAATTGAGTATTGTTTACGATGACTCGAGAGTTTCACACGCTTGAACATAAAAATTAAATGGGTGGACACAACGTAGAATTTATACAGATAAAAGGGTGTAAACTTACGTTATTTTGTCGCCAATTGAATTGACAAATCATTTATCAAGATTAAAGATTGTGTAATCTATTTTTGCGCTCAATTGTTATTTAAGTAATAAGATTTAATAGCAAATTTTGTTTATTTTCTACAATCAATAAGCGATTTTATTGTCAGAGTGATAAGGCATTGATTTAAAAGCTGATCTAGCTCAGCTTCCTTTTCTTGATTGCTGAATCTTGTACTGACTTCGATTAAAACACACAATACTAAATTTCAGACTTATTCATTAGCTAATTTGTTGAAAGTTGAGATGAAAGTTAATGGGGATACAAAACAACAACGATGATTTTTCTATCAAATATGAGAGAGAGAGAGCAATTGTTATTTCGGTCTCTAACCCTCCTTTAATGTTCATCCCTTTTATGCCAAGCCTCTGGTTCTATACTTCTGAGCTTATATCAACTACGCATTCTCGTTCTAAAATTACCCCGTATTTACTGTCATTTGGTTCTTGTCTCGTAGTTGTGGGTTGAATTCTTTGTTAACTTAACAGTCGGGAACATTTAATGGGTGTTGACCTTGGCTAAGTTTTTGTTCTCATTATGGCAAACAATTCCCCGTTTTCTGAATATTGGTGCATTTACCCTTATGTCGCATTTTTACGGAGTAGGTGTATGTATTCGGTAATTTGGTATAGTGGGTAAAGTTATGGCAAATGTGTGAGACAAATGTCCTCACAACCATATTAAAAAATCCTATCTTCATGTACCATAATCTAAATTGATTATGGGTAAAGAGTATTTTAGACCAAAGCTATTTTTGGTTGCTATAATTCAAAATTCCAACTCCATTTTTCCTACTTTTAGACAAAATTTTGATGTTCATAGCTAAAATAACTTATACGATATAGCTCTGAACCACATTAAAACCGCTTTTAATCGCATTCGAACCGGATCAAAAACAGACAAACTTTTCCTGTTCAACATGAATATAATGTGAAAATTTCGTGAAGATAAGCTTAGAAGCGTTATAGGCATCTTTAGACATTCATGCATTCACTTTTATTCCTTCCCCGAATGCACTTGGTGTGAAAGAAGCCAAATAGTATCCGCCGAACACAACCTCTTTTACTGCGGACGTTTTGCAATCGAACAAGAGAGGCTGGCATACAGGATAAAATGCATATTGGCTGTATTGAAGTTTGTCTAGAATGCAACTGTACGTAAATATGTGGACAAAGGAAAACTAGTATTTAACTGGTTGCAAATGGCAGCTGTAGGGGACAATTGGCCTTAGCTTCCCAGCAAACAATTTATATAATTTTTGATAATCGTTTTCTGATCGTAAATGATACTTTTGTCGGGAGAACATGGTACCCAGCAGCTTCACTTTTTAACCCGTTCGACTCATATTCAAGTCATTTGAGGGTCTTTGCAATTTGTGTTTCAATAAATCACATTTAGAGCACTTACACGGGCCTGAGTCTTGAGTCTTCTTTGAATCGCACACGACAGTAATCTCTTTATAATCATCAAAGGTCTCGAAAAAGACTCTACCAGGTAATTTTTGTTAAAATGATCGTCCAAATGTTGGGTGGGATATGATAGGAATCATTTTAAAATCATTAAAATGGCCTCGAAAAGACTCATTAAGGTGATTTTGAGAAAATGATCTTCCAAATGTTCGGTGGGTTATGCCATCTGGTATTATACTGGTTGCAAATGGCTGCGGCCGGGGACAATTGTACCATGTCTATGATTAGCTCTCAAAAATATACTGGTACTGGTACCTTACTGGTAATGGTATATTTTAGGTTCTAAAATATACACTTTCTTTGCAGGGTAGCAACAAGAAAAGATTTTACTTTGTTAAGAGCACAATAGCAAACTTTCTTTAAAAGAGAACTTCTTTTTAAGAGATCCAGCAACTAATTGGAACGGCCTGCTGTTCCGAGTTCTGAATGTCAAAATATTTCTGAAGTCGAGCTCTGAATATTGATCCAATCTTAAAGCTTAAGGTTCGGTTTGCTGACTGATACCAAAATGCATTGATCCAATGGTTTAGGGTCTTACCTTGGTTTATAGCATTACATAGTTTAGACATTTTTAAGGTGAAAATATTGAAAAGTTTTTAAAGAAGATGATAAGGGTAATTTTTGAACTGATTGCTCTAGCAAGGAAGGCATTACTTGTTAGAATTAATGAACCAAATGGTGTTTGGCCAAATTCAAGAAGCTTATCAATTTCGAACTAGTCTGAGATCGGCTCAGATCTGAATCATAGGTGAATAAGCCCTGAAATGGAAGGTCTGGTACTGGCATTCATGGTATCCTTTATTCAGTTTCAGCCATGAGTTTAACAGTCATGTCCTACTACGTCATGATCCTAGCTGAATTAAGGCGCGATTTCAGTGGTGAGCTCATGGGTGAGTTTCATAGGAAGAACTGAAACATGTCTGAATTCAGGCATGAAATTCAGCTATTCCTACTGCTCAGGCCTGAATCAGGCCTGCAAAATTCAGTACTGAAACGTAAAACTAAAGGGTTGCTAGTCTTCGTTTCGGCCGTGAGATACATTTCAGTTGTAGAATGGATCAGTTCTATTATAAACTATGAAAACAAGTCTTAAAACTCTCAAAGATAAAGAATTTCAAAGTTTATTCTCTCATATCTCTTCATTTACCTCTCTTAAAAATTAGCGAATTTCTCTTCACTCTATGGCAGCATTCCCTGTTGTATACAGAGCTTTATCTAATGGCCAGCACGACGCCATATTAAACGCATTTGTGGTGCTTTAGTAAAAGAAAACACAACATAAAAAAACAAAACAAGGACGAAAGAGAAACCTCAACGAGCATTGCAGTTTTTCTACTTGCGCCTGGGCGATATGCATCACCAGTTGCTTTTTGGCCGGGGTTAGAAGGATGCGAGCAGGTCATGTGAAAAGGCCAGAGCCATGTTTGGCTCTTTGCCTTTGAGTCGCCCCCAGGCTATACACACACGCGAGCACCATCACACACACACACACACAACCTCACACACACGGCCGCTTGTCACTTGTTTTTGCAGTTCATGACGGCTTAATTAACTCGCGTGTTTTAGATTTTTTTCTCTCTTCGTTCTTTCATTAAAACAACTCTGAGGTTTCCTCTACTTTTTCCAAGCTGCCCCAAAGTATGCAACGCCAATTTGGCACTGCATTTGTACGTTAAACGAAATGCATTAATAAAACAGAAGCATTTAAATGCGCGATTGCACACAAATTAGTGACCAAACACCAGACTGAACCACTCCCCCCCATCGGTCGCCTTTTAGGCAGCGCTGATGTATGCGATTTTAATCGTACGCTCAGACATAAACATGATGCGGAAACCAAAATCCATGGCAACCCCGGCCCCCCAAAAACCTCATTCTGGGCAGAGACAAAAGGATAATGGAGTCGTGTGTTTGTGTGTGTGTGTGTGCGTGAATGGTTGTCCCAAAAAGTAGACACAACAGCAGACAACAGACAGCAGAAACTGGAATAAATGACCATAATCAAACACTTTACGCCTGAAAGCATGCTGATGAAGAAACCAACTGAGTTTCGATGGCCGACGCCTAAGCTTTGCTCGGGTTCCTACATGCGTTCCTATCTGTGTGCATCAACGGGGAACATTCGCCATAGACGTCGCCGGTGGCTAAATTTAATTAGTACCCTCCCATATGGAAGAGATCAAACTGGTTACATTGTACACTATCTGACACTTTGGGAGGGTTAACTTTGGCAGAAGATGTGTTGTGATTGAAGAGAAATATAATAACTTTCCAATATGACTGGACTAAACTAGCTCTGGAAATCTTTTTCTTCCTCCCTAACAGTATGGGGAGACATCAAGAAAGCCGCTAGCTACCTTATCACATACATGATCTGAGAAGGTAGAAAAAGATCCTACTCAGATAATCCAGCAACTCTCAGGCCGATTTTACTGTCAAAAGCTGTAGCTGTATTCACCTGGTCTAGGTACCAGGACACCGCAACTTGGAGAGAAACGATTCAGAAAAACTAGCTAGCCAGAGTATTATCCATTTGGCCTCTTATAACTATAAAGACCGAAATCCTGACGCCTAGCTAAAGATTGATGAAAGTTGCATCCGGCCTAAGTTGTAGTTAAAGCTCAAATATCCCAATATATCAATCAGAGAGAACATCTCTCTATATTCTGTATTAGGTGCAGGTGTGAGAAAGAAGAGGAGACATTATTTCACCTTCTATACCACCGTCTAGCTCTTAAAATAAGAAAACTCTAAGCATTTTTTTAAATATGCGAGAGCAGGTTTATTAACTAGTATCAAATGGAACATATAATAGGAGTAGGGTTACAATGTAATAAGAGTGTGTATATTGTTCGTATGTTGTTCTGTGAGATGGTGCCCGCTGTAGGTGAGCG
>JAWNNM010003179.1:0-25698 GCA_035044965.1 Lordiphosa andalusiaca
CGAACCTGAAACCGAACCGGACCACTTTTCCTTTTTTTCCTTTAAAAAATGGTCCAAGATTACATCCATCGACAAATGTTTCAACATTTTGGTAAGGTCATAATAACAAAGGCTTATAAAATATTCCTTTTACTATACTAGCTGTACCAGCATCTCAGGTATCAGTTTAACGAGCAGTTAAGAGCTAGTATAGATGAACAGCTCCTGGAAGATATAGTGCCATTTAATCTAAACTAAGTCGATTCTAAAAGCTGATAATTGAAATAAATTAAGTAACGATCATTACGATTAAGCATATGAATAGAAGATATATATGTTTCATTTTCAACGTAATTATGATTCAAAAGTGAAACTATTCTTCTATGTGGAAGCGAACCAAGGTTCGAACCAGAACCTTGGGTTCAGGGGTTCCAAGAACCGGTCCGGCGAACCGGACCTTGGATTTTACAATGGGTTCGAACCCGCGGACCGAACCTCATGGATAATTTTGAAGGTTTGCTAGCCTTGGTTGGAAATGAATATTTCTATGCTCTGCAAACATTTCTGGGCAAGGGTATACGACCAGAAAGTCGGTGCGCTGCAGCAGCGAATATACTTTTGTTCATAACTCGACAACCATACATCCGATCCTTACCATTTCTGTCGATTCGATTTCAGATCGATTTATAATGCTGATTACAAAATATGTCCAGAAGGTACGAACCATCTGTCTTTAAAACCCTGGGAGATATGGTGTTTAGATTATGATAAAATCTTGATCAGCCTGCAATTATAAGAAGTTTTTGTCGCATCTCCGAGATCTGTGAGCTCAAACGGACAGACAGACGGACATGGCTATATCGACTCGGCTGTTGACAATGATCAATAATATATATAAAGTTTATGGGGCCGGAAATGCTTTCTTTCTTACTTATACATACATTTTGCACGACGAATAACTGGTATACTATATACCGTTTGGGAGTCACGGCTGTAAACTAGAGTGGACCTGATAAGTATGCAATTTTTAAGGTCATAGTGTCACCCTACGGGGCGATTTGGTGTATAATAAGCGTAAAAAAATAACCTTTAAAAAGATGCTGATTTAAGTGGCGCGTGAAGGAATTTTAAATCAATCATTCGCACTGTTGACTCTTTTTAAAAATTTACTTCATTGATAAATTGTTGGCGTTGATTTAATTTAAAAAGTATTCGAAAATGAAAAAGAAATAAGAGAAATTTTCGATGTATACGAGTCGTATACGTAATTATAGTAATTCGAAGAGTGAAAAGGGTTTAGTAAAGTCGTGCAAATGTATGTAACAGGCAGAAGAAAGCATCCCGACCCCATACAGTATATATATTTTTGATCAGCATCAAAAACCGAATCGATTTGGCCTTGCCCCTCTGTTTGTCAGTCCGTATGAAGACCTAGCAGTCAGAGTATAAAAGAGCTAGAGGAACCAAACTTTTAGGTAGACTAATATTGTCTGCACGCAGATCAAGATTATTTTAAATTTTGGCCACGACCCCTCACGCCCCCGCATTTTCTACAGACTCGCAAATTTTCACAAATGGCAGAGTTTAAAAACAGAGCAGACTTTAACTTACGCTCTCGTTTTTGCATAACAATTGAAGCTTGGCTTGAATACTTCCAAGGGAGCGCCTCTCTACTGTTAAGACTGCCCGTCTGAGGGAACAAGAGATTATAAGAAGTTATCTATGGAGCGGATTAGACCAGATGGCCATAATATAAACATTCTTCGCACAATCGGTACAACTCACTCAGGACAATTGGCTAATGTGTTGGCTGCTTGGATGTCGAAGACTCTTTGGAGATGGATACTGATGAGCCGCGCCGGATGGTTAGGTAACTCCAACTAGAGGCAGCCTTTTGCTGATTATGTAAAACGTACGGTTGTGGGCGGTAGCCGCCAGAGGCAGAGATGGAAGGGAATGTAATTTTAAGGTATATTTAACTTAATTGAGTGAGTTAATAAAATAAGAAAGTGTGCCTTTACCACAGCTTTTAGGAATTATCACACAGAATTCCTACCAATATCTTTTCAATTTCAAACAGCAATGGTAAACAGCAGTTCTTGCTTTTCAGGAAGGCATCCCTCAAAGTATTTTTTTATCTTCAAATAAAAAGGTATCAAATAAGGAGAGCGGGTTCAAATGTTCTCTTAGTTTTTTTTTCTTGCTCCCCTCGTCTAAAATTACCAAACTCAGATCGAGCTTAGCTCAAGAATATATCGTTTCTTTCACGAGCGTGGGGATGACCAAATGTTTTGAACAGAGCTGGACGGTGGCAGAGAAGGCGTGGTTACGTTCCAATTCCTCCCTCCCGTAAGTCAAGCCGACTACGAGATAAAATCATACTGTAGGCGTGATCCAGACAAGAAAACCCACAATTAACCATAGACAGAACAATTTAAACCCCCTTCAACTTCAAGAGGGGCGCCGCTGGTCCGCCAAAAATGTGAGTGGGTCCAGTATGTAAGCGCGACCTGCACATTAAGTGTTTACAACCGGCCTCGACGAGTCAGCGAATTTTTTTCTGTTCCTCCCGTTGATATGGCACCGCGGGGCCGTGGAGAAGAGTCATAAAACCGTTGTTGCAAATTAAAAACGCATTAAATTTGGTCGTCTGCAATCAAGAGTCGTCCAAGTGTGGGCATTTGATAGTCAGCCGGCGAAAGCAATGAGCATAAATTTACCAGGCCTGAAGCCAATAATTGGGGCAGGCGAAACCAAACATTGATTTGGGCTAACCCCGCATGAAGTACAAGTCGGCTGTAAATGAGCAATTAGATGCAATAAAAACATCAGAGGGGGGGAGGGAGGCAAAATGCGACGACGACGACGACGACAACGCCGACGACGTGCACTTAATTCAAATTTGCAAAAACTTGGCCTCAACATGAGCACACGCCCCAAAACCAACAGATAGAGAGAGAGAGAGAGTGAGAGCGAGAATGCTTCACCCACACAGGCGTAAAATTAACACACACTTAGGCCAGACAGGACACGGCCACAGACTCGGAGTGCTCTGACAGCAGCAGCGACAGCTTAGACATGCAGCAAATGACCGAGAAATGGAAATCCAGAATCGAGAGGACGATGTTCTGCAAAACGTTTGAAATTAAGAATGAAATTTAACAACTTATGGGAGCAATAATAAACTTAAAAGTGACGAAGCGTTTCAATTAAAACATGATTGACTTTTATAATCGTCAAGGTGCTTCCTAGAATCGTTAAATTCCCGCCAGTTAAACTAAATCCGTATAAATATATGTGAAGCATTCAACAGTTTCGTGAATTTAGTGTAAAATATAAATGCCGGAATTCCCTCGAACCGAAAATGTGTCTGAAAAACGCAGCTTACGCCGGGTGGGCGGTTATTTGCCTGCACTCGGCTCTGATGTACTGCCTTTACCAACAAGCAGAACATCAACAGACCCTTAGACAAACAGCCGCAGTCACACAGACGTACAGACAGTCAGACAGCAAGATAGACGAGCAGGCAAACAGCCAAAACAAACCAACTAACAGACTGCAAAAGGACAACAACGACGACGACGACGACGACTGCAACAGAGCCGGCTCTGACTCTCCGTTTAGACAGGCGTCATGTCAAAAGAAAAACTTAACTTTTTCCGTTGCCTACTTTTTTGGGCAACGCTTTTTTACTTACGGACTTTCATGTTGATTTTACCTGCCGTCGCACCTGCTGCTGCCTATTTGTCAGTAGTCTTTTGCACACACATTTGCGTTATTATTATGCTTCTTATTTCTTTTTACTGCAAAATAAAGGGCACAGCAGGTAGCAAGTAGGTTTATGCCACTCGGTGTTCGGATGGTTAAGCCCAGTCGGCAGCGGCAAGTGGGTGCGGGTGTGTGTGTGCCTGTCAGGACGGGCAGCCAGCATTTCCGGGATCAGCGGCGACGTCACTTCCAGCCCACACACATTTGACAATGTCACGTGGTGCTATTTACATAAATAAATAAAACCAGGTGAGCATATAAATTCAGGATACAAGGAAACGAACTGATGAGCCTAAGCCAACTAAAGATTAGATGCCCTGCAAATGTAACAGTTTATTGAACTTGGAGCAGGGACACAAAAATGCTAATCTGCTGATTAAGGAGTTGCTGCTGGGAAAGCCAGAAAACACCAATATGTAATTCATCGAATTCATGTAGAACTTGGAATGAGAAAAGCTAAGGAGGTGGGTTCCGGAGCCAAAAGCCGCTCACAACCGCATCAAACAAACAGGCAAAATTAAATAAGGGCCAACATCTTCATGGAATTAAATCTAAATAAGTTCGTCATGAATTCTAGGCGTTGGTGCAGGAAGTCATGTTGAAATTGTATTTGTAGAATCGTTTGCATGAAACTAGCCAGTGCACAGGAACTGGTTCTTTCATCACATTCAGCTCTAAGCCTTTGACATGATTTAATGTTTAAACCTGCAGCTAGCTAAGCGATCATCTTAAGTTGCTTCTGTTTTGCCGCGATCTCTCTTCTTAAATCTATAGGGAACTTAGCCATCCTTGGTCTTAGGGCGAAAGCGAAACTGAAAATCGCGGCTGTCTTGGGTCTCCCTGCACAACTTGATGGCTAGTTTGAAGCTTCAGCTAACATTGACACTGCAATTCGGTCTCCGAACTTGAGTGGTGAGAATTTAGTAAGACCCCAAGGATAGCAGGCTGGTGATCTCCATTCTTATTTTGTGACAAATGTCCCTCGCCAGTTGGCAGATCAGGCTGACGTCCTGACTAGTTAACTTGTAGTTTGTTTTAAGTAACTTACTCAAGGCAAAACTTTACCAATGAAGTCCTAGGTTTTATTCTGTTGGAGGACACTTATTGGTTCTTTTTTCCTGAAGAAAGGGGTTTCGTTCTGGCCCGATGGCTGTACTTTAGAGCGCACTTTTTTTGTATGGAATACATATTTACATTCATACTGGCGCCCCTTGTTCCTCTAGTTTATGGTGTATATTTAACTAGAAAAAAAGTTATAAAAGTTGATTTCCAACAAAATGTTAACGAACTTTGAAAAGGATACTCGCATTTGAACTTAAGTTGGCAAAGCATTGGGCGATTTTGGGGAAATTTTTTGTAAAGAACCACGAAAGAAATAATTTTTGAGGGCGACAATTCAAATACCCAAATTGACGCATTCTAAGAAAATAGCCGCGATCAGCAGAACAACTTATTCCATGATCAATAATGTTTTTTCCTGATCTTTCTGCAGTAACATGATAGACAAATTGACGCATCATGATAGAGGAGCTTGTATTGAGAAAAAAATATGCTGCTTTTAAGTGCCGTATCACCTACAGTTGCAATTGTATATCGATAGGATTTTTCGATACCGATACGCGCATCTTGGTTCATTTTGTGCACCGCATTTAAAAACGAGTTTTTTTGAGGACAATAAATAGTTTGAAATAATTTTAAAAAAATATGGAAAAGCTTGCGTTTGACATCTATTATGCAATATCAACGGATCTTCGACAATGGCGACGCCGCTTTTAGAAGATTAACTAAGACTTGGTCCAAAAATGTAGCACTTCGTTCAGCAGAAAGTATTCGATGTCAGCGATCAATCCTTCTGCTGAACACGGCCTATTTCTAATTTTAAAATGTTGGGCATTGATGACTCCATAAAATGGTTTTAATTTTACAACAGAACTATGTATTCTTTTTTCCAAATTAGACTTTAAACACTTGCATGGGAAATATTTTGCCATCATGATGTTGATGTGAGTTTTGTTATAATGCAAATCTAAAACTTAGACCCCAAATAATAAATCGCCAAAAACCCCAGAAAATATCCTTAAATTCATGTTGGCGGTGCTTGTGTTAAATTTCTTCTTTCTGAGCCACGTTAATTGGGTCCATCTATTAATTTTTGTAGTTTTTTTTGTGGGATTTTTTATCAATGAGTTTATTTCTAGTAATATATGACCTCACATCTAAGCATTGTTAGGAAACTAACTCACTAGAAAACACCACAAAAAAAAAAGAACAAACTAAAAAATAAATAAGAAACCTAAAAAAAATGTAAATATATTCACGCATGCAGTGGGACTCCAATCCACAACGTCCATCTTCTAGGGCGACGCTCTAACATCTGAACCACGCGGCCTTTTATTTTCTTGTTCATTTTTGTTGAAAATTTGAGAATTTAATTGAAATTGCTTGCAAGACTTTCGAAAATTCACCACTCGATCCATGTGGCACAGATTTCATTATTAAAATGTCGATTTAGATTATGGATTTAGTATGGGTTATTTTTAGAGCAAACTTTTTGGCCTCATCGCACCAATTTTTTTGTTTGCTTAAAATTTGAATGCAATAGGAATCTTTTAAGGTCGGCCATTCTAAATTGCAATTTTGTCCTTAAAAACACACCCGGGTTTACATTTATGTAGGACAGGCAGCAGCATAAACTGGCCTCTGATAAGGTTACATTGTTGGTAAATCTTGTACTGCACCGCTTGATTTCAAAGATTTTTAAGTTCAATAATGCTTAATTTCAGGTATGCAAACCACTCAAAATAAGTAGTGGTTCTCTTTTGTGGTTCATATAGTTATTGAACCGACCGTTCGGTTCATTCCATGGTTCCATAACTGAACCGCGGTTTCGGTTCAGTTCAGTGGTTCACAATGGCACATTTTTAAATACTATGATTTATTTCGTAACTTGATTTTTCGAACAATTTGAAAATACGATTCCTAAAATCCATTTGAATATCTTTGAAATCCTTGGAAGAATGTCCAAAATGTATTATGTCAATAAACTCCTTGAGGAATGCCTCTTGAAAACAGAGAATATCGTCTTGAGAAGAATACATACCATGCATGCATGCACAGCCGACTTATCATATTAAATAAGAAAATAACTATACTGGTTAAGATGGAATTAGGTAAAGATGTACTATAGAAAAGGGAACATATTGACCACCAAGTAGA
This sequence comes from Lordiphosa andalusiaca, assembly GCA_035044965.1. NCBI lineage: Eukaryota > Metazoa > Arthropoda > Insecta > Diptera > Drosophilidae > Lordiphosa > Lordiphosa andalusiaca. Next base: position 6,964 of record JAWNNM010003179.1, read on the forward strand.
GGAAAAAATACAGATTGATGACATTTATGGTAAGTTATCGGTGGGCAATCTTAAATTTTTGTCAAGTCACACCTAAAAGCTATATCGATCTGGCATTGCTAAGGATGTAGAGGATTCAACGAAATGTCGTATTAAAATTATCTTAGGGAAACGATTCAAACTCCCAAATATATAATAAGTAACATTGTGTAGAGGAGAGCGATTCACGCCTTAATACTCGTCAGAGAACTGAACCGAACCGAACCATTTTTATATGGTATTTTCCTAGCACGACAAGAATTATTCTTATAAGTTTCTGTGCTAGTCATTATTATAACAGTTTAAAAATCATATTTTACATTAAAGGGAAGAGAGATCGCATTTTAAATTAAGTTACCACATTTAAATGTCAATGTTAAAAAAATAAAAGATAATAGAAAACAGAAAATTAAAAGAAAGAGTTTAATTAAATTTACTTGTCTTAAATTAAATGAGAATTAAATGAGAATTAAAATCTATAATATTATATACTAATTTAGATTATTTTAAATTATTTCAAATGGTGTGTAGGTGAGGTTTTTCTTAAATTTGGATGCGCTTGTAACTGCTTTTAAATTATGTGGTAGCTGATTCCAAAGACGAACGGCATAAATAAAGTGCTGCGTGTCAGAGCTGGCTAGCTTAGTTCTTATACATATAATGTTATGTGTCCTTACTGATGCACTGAAGCTTAGCATTGAATATAAGTAAGAGGGATTATTTATGGTTTTCGGTTTGGTTCAGCAATTCTAAAAGGAAGTTGGTTTGCGGTTCGGTTCACCAGCTGGAATAAGCGGTTCGGTTCAGAACCGGCTTGCATCCCTGCATAATTGCAATTTTTGAAATAAAAATGGAAAAATAGTTCTTAAATCAATTTGAAAATAACACTTATTTCCAAATAATATAATGGAAATTTAAGTAAAACTCTTAAGTTATAAATATTTTTTGGCTCAAATAATAAGAATTAAATTTAATTTATTTTAAATAAGTTTAAAAAAAGTTCATTCTGTTTTTGAAAAGCTCAGCTAAAAATGGTATTAGGGTTGTCTCTGTAATCATTCAAGATTTCGACCAACTTGATCCAGAGTCGGAGCTTTCATATCAATTGAGTCACTCGAAAAGTCACGTATGTAGGTACATTCAAATGGAATGCAACTTTTATGCTACCACTAGACTCGATGACTTTTGTTTGACAGGAAAGCAGCATTTAACACAAGAATGCAGAATACTAAGTATTAACAACTTTTTGCAAACGATGCTGCACTTGTCACACTCGACTAAAAAACTCACCTTGACCTTTGGGGAAATAGTTTTTACTGCAGAAGTGCGATTTCTGGCATTGAAAACTATTTCTATGGCTGAAAATATAAAGGAATCATTTGCCCTTAGGTCTTTCTCTTTAACTGAAACCAGTTTTGACATCAATAAATTCCGAAGTTAGACCTCGTCATTGCCAACAAAAAGAAATGGGCAAATTTCGCTCCAAAAATGTTTCTACCTTTTGACATAATTCCCAAGAAAATATGGCTAGTTATTCACTCTGAGTGCTTCTCAAACTATTGCATAAAATATCAGAAAAGACAGTTCTTGCTTATCATCACGAAAAACTTCATCGAATATGCGAAATAACATTAATTTCCTCTTTATTTGCAATGTGTAATTTCAGTTTAAGTGGTTTTTTTTTTTCATCCAAAGTGATGCGCAAGTTTCTATATCTTTTAGCTGAAAAGGGCAACTGAATCATACAATGCAAAGAACTGTCGCTTTCCACCATCAGGCACCCTCCTGTTGTGCCGTGTTATGAACCAGGCTTTTTGTAAGTTTGCCATTTTTCTGCATTTTCGTGGCTGCCTTTCGTTCTTTTATTCGTTCAGTCTGTTGACTGCCCTGTGCCTGTTGTCATTTGTTTGTTTGTTTGCCTATTTGCGTGTTTGTGTGGCTCATTTTGAATGGCAAACGACAAACGGAAGTTGCTTGTTTGCTCTGAGCCACAGTGCCGAGTCGGAACGGCCTTTAAGTGCTTACGTGGCGTATTAGTAATAAATGTAATGTGCATCGAAGTGTCAAAGTTTGTTCTATGTTATGTGGCGGCTGGCGCCGTAAAAACAAATGTTTACAATGTGTTAAAGCTGTATGTATTTTTACGACTTTATTCAGAGGCAGAATCAGAGGCGCTGGCAGAGCCAGCTTGGCTTGTCAAGTGGCCGCGTCAAATGCAGGCACTTAATCAATCAAAGCCACAGGGAACGACGAGCCTTATTAGAGGGACGTCTATCTGCAAACAAAGTTTTTCTTTTTGCTTTTGGCAGCACAAATTATGGGAAAACATTGGGCCAGTCCATTTAGTATTTGCTGGTCTGGCCAGGGCCTTTATTTCGAGAACTTTCATTTGAAGGGAAGGTTGGGGGCGTACATTGCTCGGGTGTGTGTGTGTGTGTGGCCACAGAGAAAGCCCAATTTAATGCATTGACCCGGTCGACTGTTTGCTTTAAGGTCAATTGTTGTGTTCGATAAGCTTTAGAAACATGTTTGTGGAGGATTGATATGAATATGTTTATTCCCAAGATCAAACTGTGGTGCAAATTGAGCATATTTTTGTGGGATAACTTGTCCACATAATGGAAGGTAAACAGCAAGGTGATTTCTAGCAGGTGAAGTTCTAAGTCAAAGAACTTGCTTTTTGAATGAAGTAGCATATCAACAAAATGTACAAAATTCAACGATATGTAGTTTCAATTAAATGGGTAAAAATTTGCCAATATAATCAACAAAATCAAACACAAACCGCATCCAAGGCCATAACATTTCCCCCCCAAATCAGTTTTAATTTCCTTCTCCCGCACACAGTATTAAATATCAAATGTAACCCGCCACACAAACTAAATACCTTTGGCCATGCTTAAATCCTTATGCAATTTCCTGCACAGCTCATAAAGTATCATTACCCTAAAGGACTTGCGCCAACCCAATTAAAAAACCACAAATTGTAGCCCGCACCATTCCCGGCCCCAGCCTTTCAGTACTCGTACTTATTCCCAACAGACATCCTTGAGCAGTATTCTATTATTATTCTTTTCCTCCGTTTTTTCCTTTGCCCAAACTTTATAAATTCATTGCAAATACTTTACGCTACTTAGCGTTTATTTTTGTTCCTTTTGAAAAAGGGTTTCATTTCTTTATTTCTGGCTATTTTTAATTAATTAAAATATACTTTTTTTTTTGGTCTAGAATAAATTTGCATGTCCTTTTTTGGGGGGGCCCAGACATAAATCATATTAAATTTGATGGAAAATCAAGTTTTAGCAAACTTTTGGCCATTTAAATTTGGAGCATGCTGAGTTGTTGGGGAGGCAGCCAGCCAATTAAGCTCAGTTAAAGCATTCAGTGAAGTGCAGGCAAAGGAAAAGCAAGAAAACAAAAATTACATGAAACCAGAAATAATATGAAGATAAATGGTTGAAGTTGAGTGGTTCGAACTGGTGATATCTAGTAAAATTCGAGAATTGAAGTGACATTACATTAATAAAGCTTTGTCATCAAATCCTAGAATGTTTAGCCGAGTGGAACCCTTTATAAGCCGTAGTTTTTTCGGCATTGGGGTAGCCCCCAATGGATTTGGATTGTTCGTTGATTCGGGCCATCACAATTTTAATTAAGGATACCTACAGAAACTACACAAGAACTAAATGCGAAACTCCCTAAATACATTTATCGACCAGGCAAAACAGTCGGAAGGAATTCGCTTACACACGAACTGTTCTAAATCTTCTCTTAATAAACCAATATTGGTGGGGTTTAAGCTGATTTTGCACAATCGCTTCCTTCCCTAACTATGTATGGGCATTTCCACAGAAAGGTCCACCGAACCCCAAATTGAAAAAGTACTTAAAAACACCATTTATCATCATTTGTTCATAGGGGAAGACTAAAAAAGACTTATTTAAGCTAGTTTAACATTAATTCATTAAATCAAAGTCGTGCCAGCACAATCTTTTCTTATTTGGGAACTTCCTTTGGAAGATTTTGCAAAGAATTTCCTATAGATGAGAATTATATCGTTGTAAGGGTACAACTAGTTGAAAAGGGATGAATATGAAACCATAACAAACTATGCAAAATATCATGTTTTTTTACGCTTTGAAGTATGCCAACTATATTTTCGATAACAATTATCCATTTGAATGAGATAATTGATTTGCAGTGTCAAACCTAGTCCACACTGTAAATTCACTGATTCACTGAAGTGTTAGGTGTAATAAACAAATGAGGTTTAACGAAAATATTATAAAATAAAATATGTTATATATAAATACAACATAATTTAAGGCGCAAAAATCATAATTTTTATTCAAGCATAAACGTAGTATATGTGATTGCAATCAATTGTTATTTTATGCTTTGCATTACAAAAGAAATCACATAAATATAATAATGAAAAAACCGATCTCGTGCCCAATGTCTCATATTCTATTATATTTTATTTCGTAAGAAATGAAATAAAGCTAATGTTTCAATAAAACTAGTTTTAAGATACAATAAAATTGCATAATAACAACTTAAATAAAACAGCACCAATAAATTGTGGCAGTTTCCGCTGAGTTCGGCACTAATATTGATAGTCAAAAACACCATTTCCATTTTCGGTTACGTGCGCATCGCTTTTTGATTCATTGTACTTAGGAACCACCAGAAGGTCTGCCATTCACTTTACTACCAACTAAAGTGCTTCGAAAAAGCTTTAAGTTAAAGGAGGGGACAAAAAATATAATAATATAGGATAGGCAGGATAAATGCCCTTTGAAGTATGCTACACTTATGAATATTTATTATTCAGGAAAACAATTAAAAACTTTGAGATTTATTTGAAAAAAAGGTTGCAAAAAGAGTTCGAAATGTTTGAGCATTCAAGGCAAAAATTTCAAAATTAAACTTCGTTGAACACGATATATTTAGTACACAGCACTTCAGCAATGAATCAAGGGGGATGTTCACTTGTGGCACATAACGTTAGTGAATCACAACTGAAGAGAAAATTAGCATCTGATCTGGTAGGCAACATCAGACAGCATTTTCAGCGAAAAAGTAGGATGGATCAAATAAGGCAGTTGTATTGAGATCGGCTTTCGTGTAATTCTCATGAGTCGAAAAAACTTTGTGCTTGTGACAAAATACTTTTGATTAAAAATATTAATTTCTCCATTTTTGAAAAACTTAGATGAAAAATAAATTAACAACAATTTAAGGGCCTCTTCTGGCCTTTTGGCAACCATTATTCCATTTTTAAATTTTTATCAAATTTCCGTTTTCCGTTTTGCTTTCTGATAATAGTAACTCACGGAAATTTGCGAACCATAAACATACCTTTATTTAGAGACCCTTCTTTGGAGGCCGATAGCTTTTCAAACAGCCCTCGCATTGACACATTTTAAATTCTGTTTTTTATACTCTGGACCGTAGGTACATAGTATTATAAGTTTGTGCAAAAGTATGTAACATCAAGAAGGAAGCATCTCCGACCCTATAAAGTGTATATATATTCTTGATCAGCATCAACAGCCGAGTCATGTCCGTCATGTCCGTCTGTCCGTCTGTCTGTCCGAATGAACGCACAGATATCAGAGATGGTAAGAGATAGAGGTTTGACATGTATGGGACATATGCTTCTTATGTCTGCAGGCAGATCAAGTTTATTTTCAATTTTGGCCACGCCCCCTGCCGCCCCCGCAATTTAGAATCATATCTCATATCACCTCATATCTCCTACAGTTTTAAAGATAGGTGGGTTGATATATTTAGTAATAAGGATAACTTATCGATCAGCCAAACGAATGGTGAAGATTAGATGAACGGTTTTCGAGTTGTGATCAAAAGACTGTTCGCTGCTGCAGCGCAGAAGCAGCGCTGCTTTCAGCTTCTACTGCAGCATCAAAATTTATGCTGAGCGTATAATTTCGTTGGTACAGAGTATGCTATAGTCGGGCTTGACCGACTTTCTTTCTTGTTTTTGTAATAAATAGTACAACCAAATACAAAAAAAAAAATTACAAAATCTTTTTATAGTTTAAGAAATGTGCTTTCTTAAATTTAGGCCGCTTAACTTTGCACTACTTTAAGACACGTGCAATGTATTTTTTTCTAAATTCAAGGGCCAATTCGCGCTTTATTTAAGAAAGTATTAAGGAAAAAATCAAGAAAATCGAGAGCGTAAGTTAAAGTCGGCCTTGCCCGACTTCGAAATACTCGTTACTCAAGGCAATTAGTGTTTAATAACCTCATCCGGTTCAGATAAGTATGCAACGTTTTTATAACTCTGCCATTTATTATCCGAGCTTTATGAAAATTTGTGAGATTGTACATATTTGCCTGCAGACAATACTAGCTTACATCTTAAATTTGGTTGCTCTAGCTCTTCTAGTCTCTGAGATCAAGATGTTCATACAGACGGACGGACGGACGAACGGAAGGACGGACAGACCGACATGGCTATATCGACTCGGCTGATGAAGAATATTTATACTTTACATTTGCACGACGGTATACCCTTTTTACTCTACTAGTAACGGGTATAATTACCTTAAGTTTCTGAAGAAATAAATCGATTTTCTAAGTTTAAGAATTTTTTAATAAATCTTTTTCGGATCTTTTTTTTCTGTTTCTAAGTTGTTTGTCTAAGTAAGAAAAAACTATCTAAAACAAGAAAGGAAATTTATTTTAGAATGACTTCCTAAAAACTAGAAAATAAATTTTTTTTGAGTGTACACTCAGATAAATCCATATTACAGACATTTAGTGCTTCTTAAAGTGTGCGTAAATTAAATGTATGAAAAGAAACAGGACATTCAAATAGGATAGTCACCAGATTGATTATAAATCTTTATAATTTGACAAACAGTTCAGACGTAATCATGCGAACACCGGATGGGTGCACTCTTTGGTCTAAAGGAATGATGGGTGCTAGATTATTTATTACTTACTTATTATTATTACTTAAATAATGATTAAAAATACACAGATTTCCGAAATTGTTGGCGGTGCATTCTTTTCATTATCCCTTACTGTTACCTAAAAGATTAAGAATCTTCAACACAAAATGAAAGCACTATAAAACAATAACCTATATTATAAATGCAAACAAATCAAGTTATGCTGAGATGTTACTGCCTCGTTCACCTTTAGATACAAAATTGTATATTGTTCTGTATTAAATTGTATTGTATCAATGTTGCATATTGTAAGCCACGCAGGAGCAGCTGTGCAGCAAGCTTACTTGTGCCTCGTAAATGGCATTACAAAAATTAGGAATTAAATGAAGGAATTAAAAACAAAAAACAAAACATTGTGCTGAATTTGGTCCATGCTAGAATAATTTAGATTTAGAATATGTGTGAGAAAGTTCTCGAGGGAGTGTATATTAGTACTAGTAGCTCAGGATATCATGAGGGAACAAAGTCCTTAAAGCTGACTGAAATACCCAATAACCTGTGTGTTTACAACACACCCAACATTTTAAAACCCCAGTCAGGAAATTAAAAATGAGCATCCAAATGTGTTTTGCAATTGTTGTTAAGGATCTCAAGTAGCTGCTTGTCTGGCTGCTTAACAAGACTCACCCAAAGGCTTCAAAGTTGGCAATTTTGTTTACGGCAGTCCCTGAGAGTTAAGCCAATGCTTTCATGAATTTTATGCCGCAGACAAACCAACACATTGAATGCCTGTATTTTCCCCCGCTTACAGGGCGTATGCGCAATTTCATGGACTTGCCACCCAGCGAAAGCTTAAATGTTTGAGGTTGCTAAATATTGGCGATTTTAAGGACATAACAGAGTATAAAAATATAAGAATAGAAAAGATTATTCAAGTGCAATGGAGCGTATGGGTGATATTTTTAGAACTTTAAGCTGCAAAAGGAAAGAATATTATAAATAAAGTGGCTTACACAAATAAACAATACAAAGTAAGTACTTTAAGTAGAATCAGCACTCACAAATTTTGATTGATTTGAAGCTGAAAGATTAATGCGTTGTAATCCATTTGGGTGAAACCCAAAAAAAAGTTAGCAGAGCATGAAGTTTGGTAACTCTACGTGGGTTTTGCCAAATGTAAGTATAGCGTATGAACACATGTGAATATTAAGGAAATATTTCCAATAATTTCTCCACCCTCACGTAGTTGCACCCTTTGAAAGCTGTTTAACCCAAATCGAGTTGCCCCTGCCCCCAAATTCCACTCCCCCAATTCACAGTCACGTTTCCATTTTCCACTTTCATCCGCAAGTTTTCCTTTCGTTGACTAATTGTCCGCACGTGTCACTCACATTAGTCTCCGGGAAACTTTTGCTTCTTTTGTGGGCGTCCATTTCAAAAGTCAACAGACTGAGTGTACATGTGCCTATAAATTTTCAGCTGGGAAAAAAAAACATTACAAATAAAACTGTCGAGCAAATTGGCCAGTTTATAAATATCATCAACACACGAATTTGGCCAGAAAATAATGAAATATGCGCGCATAGAAAATGTTTATAAATATTTATGCAGAAATGCAAAAATTTGACACTTTGTTTACAAAATGGCACTGAACGTTCAATTTCATGGGCACGTTCCCCCCTGCCTTATCGTTCTCTCAACTTTTCTGACCGTTATAAATGGGCCAACAAAACGGCGACCACATGCAAATGCAAATAAGCTGAAGGAAAACTGCCGGTAAAAGTAGTCAGTGAATGGGAAAAGATTGATTGTGTCGGGATATGAATTATGGGGCAAAGTTGTTGTGTATCTGTGAGGAGGCGACGTGGCCACACGACGCCTAATGAACGCTTATAGATAGGTAGAGCACAATTAAATGCTGCAAAGTCAAAAATGCCTGGCAAAAAAATACTTTCGAAATGACCTACCGCACGCTGGAGAGAAGGTCGAGTATAGCATTTTCGCATACTTGGATTCTCTCTAGCACCCCCAAAATCGAAAGTTATTCGTTTTTTGAAACATTTAAATTGAAATTACAATTTTGTATAACCTTGGCAATTCCGATAGCAACGAGAGGAACCTAAAGTTTAATTTCAATGGCGAAATAGAAATCTAACCTCGACGGCTGAGAAATGCGGGATACAGATGTGACGTTTTCGATGTTTTTTTTGAAAATATCCACTTTGGCCTTCACTGTTTGTACTATTGAATTATATGTAATTTTCTTGTAAGTTTTACCATGATAGCCCATTTAATTCTCTGTTGAACAGACGTAGTTTCTACGAATTTGGTTACTGTCTGACGACGTTATTCGCATATTTCTAAGTACACATCGACTATTTAGTATTTTTTTATGTCTGCCTACATATTAGAGTGTACTTTAACTCGGCAAAGTCTGCCATGTTTTGTGTGGCGGCAAGTTTGAACAGAGGGGTGAGCACACTCACTCATGCTTTGGAATTCCCAACCAGTTATGGCATTGCTGGCATGGAACGACGGCTGTGCGTTTGCCAGTTCACAAGCAAAGACTGAAGCTGCTTTGAGGTGTTATGTATTTTTCGAGCCGGCTTAAACTTCTCACATGGTTCAATAATTAGTTTTCTATTCAATAAATTCAAACAAAATGAAGAAAAAAATGGATTTTGAGTTGTTGTATGCTTGGAATCTGTAAAGCTCTTGATTCCAGAGTAAACGATCTTACTCTTGCATCTGATGAGCTCTTGATAATAGGCAGAACATTCTCGTTTTATGACAATGCTGTATGCTCTTGATTCAAGAATGAGCAATCTTGAATTTGGGTATGATTAGCACCTGATTCAATAACTATTCTGCTTGAATTGAGAATGATTCGTACTTGGATGAAGGATTAAAACTCTTGGATCAAGAAAAACAGAATCGAAAATTCATACTTGGATAAAGAATTTCGCTCTTGGATCAAACATTTTCATTCTTTTCGAACTTCTGACCTCGAGTACCTTCTGACCTTTCAAGTACGAAATTCTTTAGTTTTTCTCTGAGTGTAGTTAGGGCTAAAGCCGCTATATATTGTTGCCCATATAGCTGTAGCGGTTGCATTCAAATTCAAAAATTCAAAAACAAATAAATAAAAGTATGAAATGCTGCGACCTTACATGCTTTTTTTGGAACTCAGTGTTGCTTAAAGCTTTGCGTTAGTATTAAGTAGATCGGTAAAAGTTATAGTTTTAATAGAGCTCAAGTAGTAGTAAAAAAAAAATAATTCGTTCGTGATTTGTCGTTCAAAGTATCAAAGCAGAGCTGTTAACTACATTTACCGTTACCAATATCATTAAAAAAATTTATATAACTAATTAAAAATAGTTCCTGATTATGAATTTGAATCATCGAAGTTGTCATTTGTCCAGTGATTGTTAGAAAGTGTAATTACTTTTACAATTACTTGAATATTTGTAATTGTAAAGGAGATTATTGAGTATTTGTGCTTGAAATTATGACTTATTCATGTATTTCTAGATATTAACTAAAATGTATACTAGTTTGAATGCTCATACAGCCTATGCTTGGAATAAACTCCAATCTCACACATATGGCTTTCAAAGTTTATTGCAAGCCTTGTCAAGAGTAGGAAGGTCCGTCGTTGAACTAAAAATAGACCTAATTATTAATATTTAATTGCCATAATCAGCCAAAATTTACATTTCCTGTTTTCCAAAGCTGACTGGTAAAAACACATATCTTTCAGCAACAATTACATGACTAATTCCACTTTTCAAGCACAACTACTAATTAATCCCCCCTTCAGGTACAATTGTTCAAGTAATTGAAAAAAAGAATTGCAATCGGATACATTCTTTATATATTAGGAACTCAAAGTTACAGTTGCGATTACTAAAGTAATCGTAGCCAGGAATTCCTTTTCGTTCTATGATTAACCGAGAAAATTTAAATGACAAGTAATAAAATACGGAATGTAATGAGTACATAACAACTCTGTGTCAGAGCACAGGTCCTTTGGGAATATATTGCAAGATGACGGCTCAAAGGATCTTAGGTCGGTTTTTTTTTTTAGAAATGCCGAAACCTCAACCTGACATTGCCTTCAATGCCATGCAACATGAGCGCTGGGAGAATGCCACCCATTTCCCATCAAAATGTCTAATTCTGGACAAAATTAAGATTCAAATATTTTGGAGAAAGGAACTAGACGACTTAACGGAGAAGACTGGATAACGTTTGCTTTTTAGCTCCCTCTCTCTCACTCTCTCTCTCTTAAACATAGGCTTAAAATTGTTACATAAGATTTTTAGTATTATAATATAATATATAAAAAATTCTTTTGCAATTAGCAAACGCCTTGGGTGAAGCAATCAAATAATGAAAAAAACACGACGAACGATTAATTATGAACGACGTACAAGTGGCGCTAATCGAAGCGGTTAAATCACAACCCATCTTATGGGATTTGACCAACAAAAGGCATTTCGATTTAATTTGCATTCGAAGTGCTTGGGATTCAGCGTTTCAGTGTTTCAGCACCAGCATGAAAAATTGCTTGGGTGTCTCTGCGTAAAAGCTACAAGTTCAAAACCGCCGAAAATTTCAAAAAGTGGCAGTAGCCGCTTCCTGTGTCCATTTACTTCTTTCTCCACCAGCGACACACAAAACTGCCAAAAAAAGAAGCATGGCATTCCCCAAAGACTCAGCATTCATCAAGGAGTCTTCCACTTAAAAATTTCAGAAAAAAGAGTTTCTTTTCTTAAGCCCGCTTATTTTTGTAAGCCACAGAGTGACCTTTCAAATTCAGTGAAATTTTGGATTCTTTTGGTCACAGCCTCAGAGAATTATGAAAAAATTCTGCAATAAAATAGTCATCTTCGCCGTAGCTTAAATGTTAATAAGCGACTTTCAAGGTGGGAGCAAAATAAAGTCTGATTTCTACTGCTACAGCAAAGAAGAATTTGTGCATACACTTTTACAGGTATTTTTTTAGCAAGGCATCTCATTCGATTGCCTGACTGATGCATGAACGCACAGGTCAAATGGGTTTGCCTGGATAGTTTCAAATTTTAGCAGACCATTTGAGAATTGTCAAAGTTTTACTTGAAATCTTTATTTTCATTCAATTAACTCAATAAATTATCTATTCATATAGCAGAATATTTCAAATAAATAGAAACACTTTTGAACAGCTTTGAATAGCTTCTTATTTATATAAAGTATTATGCCGAAATATCTATTTATGTATGTGATTGCCGAAAGTAGAACTGTGACTGTCACAACAGATAAACACATTAAAAAATTATTTGATCAATTTAAGTGTTTTTCTTTTTTAGGAGCTACGAATTGATAATAGCAATATGCAACCAAATCGGATTTGCGGTTCTCGAGGTGTTATTCAATTGAATTTTAATTCCTCTTTAAATTCCAATTTCGATTCACCTCGTTAGCTATTTGAAATTTTATTTAGTTATTTACACATGGCATTTTTTTGTGCATTTCTCGCTTGTATCTGAAATGCAATATGCAATATGTACCCTGTGATGGCAATTCCCATCCGGCTAACCTAACACAACATGCGAATTTTGTTTACTTTCCTTTGCAATAAATTTGTGGTATTTTTTTCCAACGCCTCTTGAACAAATATTAAATACATGACAATGGGAATTTCATTCGAACTACTTTCCATTTAATTCGGAATTGAATTTCTCATTCCGTTGCTCACGGCCAAGGATTAGTTGTTGTTTTCTAATTGGCTGGCAGTGGAGTTTATGATTTCATTTTCATAGCTCATATTGTTTATTTATAATTTATCCCATGTTAACGGATCGACACAATAAAAAATGACTCAAATTCGAATCAGAGCAAATTTATTTCAGTGTCGCGTTTTTATTTATGAATGTATGAAAGTACATATGTGTGTGTGTGTGTGCGTGTGGGAGTGTGTGGTGAGGCGTGTTTGATGTGGTCTAGCCAAAAATATATCTTCCAAAGTGGCTTTATTGCTTGCCAAGCTTTTGTCCGACTTTGCGGAAAACAAATAAATATTTATTATGATTTTGTATTTCAAATCAAGTTTCGCCCTTGGCCTTGCCTTGCCTTGCCTCGCCCTGCCTCATTTTAATCCTATAAACATTCATTTGCCTTTTGCGTTTGTTTGTGCACAACAAAACGTTTGTTTGACTGCCCCAAGCGTAAGGTCAAATTTGTATGGAAACACGTGACGGATGAGTAGTATTTTATTTAAGTGAAAACAGAGGAAGGAGGCTCTTTGCTCCAAAGAAGATGAACATTTGCAAATTAAATTGTAAATATTTGAGGAAACTTAAAATGGTTTTCTCCAAACAAAGTAGAATATCAGAAGGTTCGCGGTTCGAGCAAGAGCATCGCTAAAAAGGGAAAATCATTAATATAAACAGAGCTCAAAATGAAACTGATTTTGTTGTTTAAGATTCCGCTGATTGGTTGAAGAAATACAAAAACAAAACGCAGCCTGCTGATTGAACTTGAGTTATTAGAGCAATTATTATAAGATTTCAGTTATTCTGAGAAATATGTTGGCAAATAAATATTTATGATGTTCAACTTGATGTCCCTGAAATACTGTGACTTAATACCCCAACTGTCATTTCCTCAAGGACATTTGACGAGAAGAAGACAAGAATATTACCGTGCACTGACACAAATAATAACCGCACGACTTCAGCTCAATTTCGCAAGTAAAATTTAATGAACAAAAAGAACTCAAATAAGCGAGAGCTCGTGCCTTCGCACATGACTGTGAGTGCCTTGGATAAATTAAGATGATAAGAGCAAGATGACATCGAGCTAAAATCTGATAGAAGCTTCAATTTAAGAGACTAAAGTAGACTTCTTATGAACTTCATTAAATTTTGTAAAGTCTGCAAGCTTAATCAAATAACTTAAATTAATGACAACTAAAATTTCATGAAATGAAAACAAAATGAACAAAATGATTTCACACGCTGAGCTCAGTTCACGATATTTGAAGTCGCGGAGCTTAAATAATAATGTGGGCATATCGAAGTAAGCCCTGGTAACTATAAATACGGACCTTCGAAACAACAATGGAGAACCTTTTCCACACCATTCTCTTTTCATCAGGCAAGGGTCTGGTTTGTTCACTGCCTGCGGCTTCATCTTCAGAAATCATTCAATTGAAACATAGGTGAAAAAATTATTAAAATTAATCACTTTTTTGTCTGAAATTACTTGGTATGATGCATACTGATATTTTCCATTTAAGATTTGTGCAAATTTCCCATTTAATAAGGAACAAGCATTACACTCAGAGAAAAAATAGAGAATTTCATACTTCGATCGAGAGTTTTCGAGATCAATAGTTCGATAAGAGTGAAAATTCTTGATCCAAGATGGAAATTCTTGATCCAAGAATGCATTTTTGATCCCGTTTTTTTAGATTCAAGAGCTTTTATACTTGATCCAAGTACGAATCATGCTCAAATCAAGCAGAATAGTTGTTGGATCAAGTGCTAAACATACTCGATGTCAAGATTGCTCACTTTTGAATGAATACAGCATTGTCAAAAAACCGAGACTGTTCCTCCTATTATCAAGAGTTCATCAGATTCTAGAGTAAGATCGTTTACTCTTAAATCAAGAGCTTCACAGATTCAGACCATACAAAAAATAAAAATCAGTAGACTTCTCGATTTTATTTAAATTTATTTCATTGGAAATTAATTGTTAAGCCATGTTCCAAGTTTTAGCCGGCTCGAGGAATACATAGCACCTAAAAGCAGCATCAGTCTGCCTATCAACAGGCAGTCGCACAGCCGACGCTTGCAATACCATAACTGGTTGGGAATTTCAAGCAACATAAGTGCAAATATCTTTGCGCCCTCCTTTTGAGAGAGAGTAGGTTCAACGCTGTGTTCTCTCATATGTGCCTGCTCTCCTCTCTGTGTCTTTACCTCAGTACACTATACTTAGAACGAATTTAGCTCGATTTCAAGAGCGAAATTCTTGAACATTTAAGAAAAAATAAATGATTTTTTAAAAAGCGCTCGCTCTTTAGTTATTCGTTCATCTTTTTGTTGGGTGTATTTATGAAAGATTGTCCATAAAGTGAGTATTAATAAAAAAGTTTAGTTAGCTTTAACTTCCGATTAATGGGATAACATGTCGAGTTCCAAAGCTCTGATATCATATTTGTGATATATTTTATATATTTAATCCAGCAAAATTACATTACTAAATATCAATTTGACCTTATAATATAGATTTTAAACTAAAATACTTTCATATTTATTGTTACAAAATAATATCATTGAATGTAAATTTTATGTCAAATTATTGATTTTATATGCACGAAATATCGGATTTATTCGAACAGGCCGTTTTCAAGTTATATAATAACATTGAGCCTCAGATCACATCATTATATATTTCTGTCCCTGTCTGATGTATTGGCTATTCATCTCAGTAATCCAACACATACTTTGAAATGGCAATTCCACAAACTTAGAGCTGATGCAAAAGACCCAGTGGTTGCATCGAATGTAAATTTGAGCGTTGTATGTACAAGGACCTAAAGTCATCCGAGCTATCGGACAAAACTGTTACCGAATGTCTTATTGAAACAGTTTGGACAAAAGACTTCTTGCAGCCAAAGACACCGCCGAACACTTTCAATTATAATTGAGGTTCTTAATTGGATTTTTCACTATGCAGCGCCAAAAACTTGAGCAAGTTCTTGAGCACATTCGCGGAAATTGTAGTTTTGGGTAACCAAATTAAAAGTTAAGCATATAGTTTTCCGCTCATATTGTTATGTTATGCTCGTGCAAAGCTTCCTTCCACTTAGTTTTGATTGCTTTGTTATGCGCACTCTCCCCAGCTAGTTTGTTAAATATCAAAGCTCGAAATGTTAGCGCATTGTTAAAAAAAATCCCAAAACGAATGAAAAGTAAATCTCATCCAATTATGATGAAAATGCATTTTCCAGCATCGCGCACCTACACACACAGCATAGGAATGTTCCGCAACTGGCGTTGGCATTAACATCAACAAATATAAACAGCGCATGCAGCTGAAGTGTTGGTAGTTTCTTCTTTCTTATGCACCGCCACCGCCGCCATCCACCCGCCGCGTGCGGAAAGTGTAGCATACAAATGAGCGTAGACGGGGATTTTTTTTCAGCGGCGGCGGTAAGTGGATGGCAGCGCTCCTCCCGAAAGAAAATCAAGCTTGAAGATCAACAGCAAACACAAACAGGGCTTGTGGATTTATGCAAACGGCGGAAGTGCTGCAGAGCGGGTCTTCATTGCCGAGTTCTGTGGCATGTTAAACGCTTGGCTGCCAAAACTATTTTTCCTGCATTGCAAAACTATTATAAAAGTCAAATTTGCTAGTCATAAATTTTATATCTTGGCGCCGAGCGGATATTTATTCTTATTTTCGTTGCAACTCATAAAAATGCAGCATTGACAACGTTTTAATTGCAAATCCCGGGGATGATATATGACAGCACGGGGACATCCGGACAATAACAAGAAAGGGGCTGCTCCCTGCCTTCTCTCCGACACCAAAAGGTGAATATTTGTTACTCACAAAAAAAAAGAAAACACAATATATGCAAAGCCCCGAGGAGGAGTATAAATTTTTGTGTGGCAACTGCAGCAGAAGCACCGCAATTCCGATGAAAATTCATGTTGCCCTGCCATGTAAAGTGTCCAATAAAAGTTTTAACTTTTGCCGAACAGAAAGTTGCAAGGAATGCACATATGGGAAATAGGTGAAGAACAACAATTTACCACCCGGCGCTATTCGCAGAAATTTAAAACAATGTGTGTGTGTGTTTTTTATGTTCTGCAGTTAAGCATTCGTGGGAGTTAAGAGAGGACTTAATGCTGGATGCGTTAGCGACACTCTCAGAGTGGACAACTGGGCGTGGCCTTGAGGAAAGACAGAACTTGTGCTGCTCGCCAACTTGATTCCAAACTTGATTCGCACTGTGAAAAGATTCTTACTGGATTTCAATGAAACTGCTATATGGCTTAGTACTTGGCAAAAAATTAAACTCGAATGAAGGAATGGAAAGGTACAACATACTATCACTATACTACTCTATAGAGTCTTAGTACTGTGGCTGTTCTAAGGACTCTTCAGAAAGTACATCGTAGTGCTGCCGTATGCCTGCGCGGCGCCTTGCAAACCACCCCTACAGAAGCCCTTAACATTATGCTCCAACTAACCCCTCTAGTTCGTGTAGCCAGAGACATAACTACACCCAGAAAAAAGCTGAACGAATAACTTACGATCGAGCGGCGCTAAAAAAACATATTATATATTCGTTCTTCAATATTTAAAAACTTCGCTCTTGAAATCGAACTTTACTCGTTTTCAGTACAGTGTTTTTGACAAGAGGAGTGAGAAAAGAAATAGAGAGGAGAGCAAGCACATTTGAGAGAACACAGCGTTAAAGTCGCTCTCTCAGTTTGGTTTTTTACGGGAGGGGGGAAGCTATCGAACGGAGAGCGCAATCAATTTGTGCCTTGGAATTCTCAAGCAGTTATGGCATTGCTGGCATGAAGAGACGGCTGTTTGAGTGACAGTCGAAAGCAAAGACTGCTGCTTTAAGGTGTCGTGTATTCCTAGAGCCGGCTAAAATTTGCTACATGGCTTCACAATTAATTTTTAATTGAATCAAAACATTTGATTTTAAAATGTTGTAAGATTGGAACTGGTGAAGCTCTTGATTTAAGAGTAAACGATCTCACTCTTCAATCTGATGAGCACTTATTACTAGAAAGACCATTTTTTGAGTATGTTTTGCACTGGATTCAAAAACTAGTCTGCTTGATTTGCGAATGATGCGTACTTGGATCAAGTATTAAAGCTCTTGGATCAAGAAAAACGGGATCCAAAATGCATACTTGGATCAAGAATTTCATTTATGGATTAAGGATTTTCATTCTTATCGATCTTCTGACGTCGAACGTTCTTGATTCTAGTATGAAATTCTCAATTTTTTCTCTGTGTGTAGAAACACATTTTCTAGATTTTAGCTAAATCTTTTTAGATTATTCAAAAACAATATATAATATTTTATATCTATTGGACAGGAAAAGAAGTGAGGAAAGTAGAGACAGAAAGGGAAGACTAAGACGCGTATAACCGCATATATATGTAGGATTGGGGATATGAGATCAGTATGAAGTTCCGTTCTTGCTTACACAATAACTCCAACTATTACATCAGTCAAAGCTCGTCTGTAGCACACTCGCTCTTCCACTATCTCTTTAATGTTTCTCTCAGTTGATCGACGCCTCAGTCGAATGAGAGAGCAGTTGTAGTCAGTCGTCATTGAGTCGTTCGCCAGTAATGAGTAGAGAGTATCAACGGTTTTGCCAAACGATTCTATCCATATTAAGTTCGATGATATTAACACGTTTAATTTAAATCTATTCAAATCTATCCGTTATCATCAATTCAAAATCATCCCTGTGAACTTTACCCAATTAATAAATAACTATAGTTTGTGTAACCTATATGTATTATTCTTTAAGGATATTTTCTTTCTGTTGGTTTACCAAAGCCTTCATTCTGAAAAATACACCAAATTTTGCAATCATTATATTATTTTCTAACTTTACCTTTTCTTAAACTCGAAACATCGGGGAAACATTCACACGAAAGTCATCTTGTCGCATTAAATCACAGTAAAAAACGCAGTCAAATGTTTCTTTATGTTTCGAAAGCAGGAAACTCCAACTTGAGAATTACAAGTGGTGTC
>JAWNNM010003180.1:0-17824 GCA_035044965.1 Lordiphosa andalusiaca
GCATTGTAGTGCGATAGCATCTCCGATACGCCAAACATGAATGGTATATCGATATTCGAATATAAGGAGATGCGCGCGCGCAACCGACTTAGACGGTGGCGCCATCCATGGCTCAAGTTAGGATTTGAATTTGATGGCCTATTCGGGGGGGCGGCTATTTAATGAGAGAGGCGGACTTAATATTTGGCATCTTGCTCCCACTCGAGGGTTATAGGAAGTAAAGGCTAATTAGCAGGGAGGAAGTCGGCAGAATGTTGATGTCCTCCTCCCACCTAGGAGTGTGGAATGACAGACCTTGAAATAGGTCAATGACTTCTGCATTTACTGATGTAGGTCAGGGCCAAATTGAAATCGGAACGAAGGCATATAGGGGGACAATTTCGGTTGCCAAGGGACAGTTGGTTCGCTAAATTGACCAGGCGCAGGCAGCGGTGACCAGTTAAAATTTTCAAATTCAATAAAAACTATTCACTCCGTGCACGTTACATATATATATATATATAATTTTGTTTTTTTCAAATCGTGAGTTCACAAAAAAAAAAAAAAAAAGAAAAGTGGTGAAAATATATAAAAAATTTGAATTTCTATGCAAAGTTTTGGGCCCGAAGTATCCACTCAATATCCTTACGCGGACCTGGGAAGCCAGTTCATCCTTGGGAATCCTAGTGAGGGGGAGCTTTCCACACGCCTTCCGCTTTGCCCGGGTAGCAAGTGATCCCACCTCCCCGTGGTCTTCCTAGAGGCATCATCCAGGCCACCGTTCCTGCATCCAAGAGACGCTGCAAGGAGGAAGGATAAATAGAGTGAGTCAGTTCCAATCGAAATAGTTTTCGCCCTGCATAGGCAGCCCCAATCAGCAGCCAGCAACAACTAAAAGCCACATATATACATACAGTTTGCATAAGCAAAACGCCATATCGACATATTATCTACATCATTACATCGCATCATCTACATGCATGGTAGAAGAATCGGCTACTCAAACTGAAGTGCGATCACACACACAAACACATCTAAACACATAGTTCGAACTTCCCCAAATTTTCTTTTATAAATACACATACACCTTAATTATTTATTTATTATTTATTATATTTATTTAAACATTCTATTTATTTAAAAACATATCCTTGTGAAGGTACAATTTTCCCTAAACTGCCCTATATTTAAACATATACTTATATTTATGAATTTACATCCATTCTAATCCCGTCCCAATCTTTCCCTTGGAGCTCCATTAGGGCTTAGTGCAGACTAAATGGGAATCTAGAAAAACAAAATAAACAAATTAATTAATAATAAGGGAATATAGCAACGGGAAGGCAAAATTGAACTCTGAGAAATAATTATGATCATATAATAATATTTAAAATTGCTAAAAGTCTATCAGTCCAAATGTACGAGTTAGTTTTATGTGTCAATGAAAATTAAAGTCTTTATAACGTGTTGAACATGTCGCTGTAAGTCATTATGAGGGGGGAGAAGGAGGAAAACATCAGCCTGGAGTGAGCCGTCCGCAGGTCTCCTGTATTAGGGCAGCCAGATGGAGAAGATATATAAGCATCCGCTGCATGGAAGGGTGGGGACGTTGCCGGCGGAAACATCTATGCCGAAATCATCTTAGTCTGTTAGGTGGCGCTTGGGGTTTTTTTTTATAAATTTTGTTCAGTAGTTTGAAGTAGTTGGCAGTTTTTTTTGTGTTTGTTGGTGAGAGTCATTTATCGTGGTGATTGTGCGCGCTGTGGGCTTGGGATGAATCCTGCCCTGGGATGGGACTAAGCTAGCCGGTGCCAGCCCTGGAAACCAAAGCAGCGTCGTAACAATATGGCGCCCAACTGGAAGTAACGTCTCGCTACCGTTAAGGCACGCAGACACTGCAACCAAGTTTAAAAAAAAAAAAAAATTTTTAAAGCCATAATGAAGGAATCTCGCCATGAGGAGCCTTCTTCCTAAGCCACTAACCCATAGCGGCTTGTGTGGAGCAGAATTAGCTCACTGGCAATTGCGCTTTTGAATGGTTGGCTAAGGAGAGAAAAATCCAGATTAAAGTAATGTGGGTGGGTTATTCAGAAATGGGAGACTTAGCTGGGCATTATATGTCGGCAAATTGCTACCCGAATATAAATATTTAATTCATATCACTAACATCACAATTTTTTTAGTTTTTTTTATAAATCTATTTAAATATGTGAGATGTGTATCTCTCTTTTGATAATTACCAATCCTAAGGGTTTTTGGTGGCGTCATCCGAGGCAGCAGCATCGAGATGGCTTGCATCCTCGCACTTGGGATAAAGTCCACTATGAGATGGAAGTGATATTAATATTTAAAATAGTTTCAAAAGGGTTTTGTGGGGTAATACGTACTTGTCAAATTTTGTGTGATTAATGGCCTGTTTTCGTCCTGTTTGTGCATCCGTCAATGTTTCTGGCTATTTTCGAGTGGCCCAGACGAGAAAATTTCTCAGTCTGTGATGCATTCGGAATGGCCTGGACAACCGGAGGGGCAAGAAGATTCGAAAACAGAGAACATTGACAACCAAGGTCTCGATTAAGAACCCTTGACTGACTGTCGTCAACTGAAGTTGACGACGGAATCAGTTGATGAGTCCTGACTGTGGTCTGGGTGTCGTTTTGTTTTTTGATTTTGTTAGAAAGCGCCTCCTTGGAAAGGATAGTTGAGATGCAACGTAGTAGGAGCAGCGGTTCGGTCCGGCAGTGTGAATCCTTCTCCCCCTTTTTATTTATGAGTCGTTGCTGAAATTAGAAAGAAACTCTTGAGAATTTGGTTTGTTGCTGTTGTTGAGATTTGGTTCAGTTTGTGTTTTGTTTTTTTTTTTGCGAATTATTTTCTTATATATATATAATTTGTTTACGTTTTGTAATATTTAGTGTAGTTTTGGTTGGAGGTATTTTTGGGATTAGCTTAGAATTTGAGGTCGAAAGAGATGTCAGGAGACGAAAAAAAGGGAGCTGGGGCAGTGAGTGATCACAGTCATCAGCTGAGGTCTCGGGGAATGGCAAGTTATAAAGAGGATTGGGACACCGATTTAGATCCGAGTGGAGCCACGGGTGGTGCGGCTATTATGGGCGGCGTCAAAAGGACCCCGACTCACTTTCTGCGCCACAGAGATAAAAACGAAACAGGGCAGCGGAAAGATGAAGATCCCAACCGTCAGAAAGGCGAGTGCACGCGAAAGCCAGATGAAGGACAGCAAGAGACAGATCGTCCCGGAAATTATGACCTTCCAAAGCAACCCATCGGGTCGGAGTACGCCTCAGCCATCAACGTCGCAGTTGCCCGGGCTTATGAAACCTACCGGCAGGCATTTGAAACGGACATAGGACGAGTGCTCCAAAAGGAGATCGAGCAAGGTTTCATAGGGATGATGAAACAGCTGAACGACGTGATCCGGCCAACAAATTCCCGTTCAACTGAGCAAGATCGGGGTGGAGTTACTGCAGAAGCAAGACCTCAGCAGACCGGAAGTACTGGAACGACCCAAGGAGCTATCCCCAAAACTCGCCTGCCAGCCCCGTACCCGAAAGCCCAGTATCCAAAAACGGCGATAACGAAAAGTGATGAGAGCAGTCCTAATGCTTCGCGTCTTGCGAAGGCAGCATTGTGGAGCAATCCAGTGAGAAGTGGCAGAAGAGACGAAGTCGAGGAAGAGTGGTCCGAAGAGAGCGAGTCTCCAAGAGAAGATGCGCGATATAATCGGCAGAGGAGGTTTCATGAGGTCCGGCCAAGAAGTGGAGTGGACGAAGAGGAGCCGGTGTACGCGAATACTTTCCGATCGCACAGCCGTAGTGAGATTAGAGTCGAGCGATGGGGAGTAACCTTTGATGGAGACGCCAGATCCTCTGTGGAAGACTTTGTGTTCAGGGTCGAGTACCTGCAGCAAAAGTTCGATTGCCCATGGAAGGAAATAATAAAATGCTTTCATCAGCTGGTTACTGGACGTGCTCGGGATTGGTATTGGCTCCATGTAAGACAGAGCCATGTCCGAAATTGGAAAGATTTGCGAGCAGCGTTATTGGATCGATTCCGTGGGCCTTGGACAGAGCATGATCTCATGCACAATCTGCTACAGAGGGAACAGTTGCCCGGGGAAAGCTGCGAAGACTATATTCATGCCATTCGTCAGCTGGCCTCGCGACTAAAAAAACCGCCAGCTGAACGGCATCTTGTAAAAATAATTAAAAGGGGATTGCGCGAAAGCGTCGCTCGTTTCGTGTACGCGATGGATGTAGTCACGGTCGGCGATTTGCGCGACGAGTGCAACGAAGTGGAGCACAGCTTGATCCGACGCAGTAACCGCGAATCAAATGGCAATCGAAATACTGGTCGATACGCGCAGATGGGACAGAAGGTTGTCCATGAACTGGAGATGGAGTCTGGAGCAGATGGGCCCACTCAGGAAGTGGAAGAGGCTCGATTCGTGCCACGGTCTTTGATAAGACCCGGATGTTGGAACTGCGGCCGGACTGGGCACGAGTTTAGAGATTGTCTAGAAAAGGACCGGAAAATCTTTTGCTTCAGATGCGGACGCCCAGAGACATTCTCACCTCAGTGTCCGGATTGTGTGGGAAACGGGCGATTGAACGTGCGAAGAGCGGGAGACCCACGTTCAGCAGCGAATCCCGCGAAGACCAACGCCTAGGGGAGAAAAAAGAGATGAATATAATTGCATGTAATAAAAATAAAGTAGAAAATAATCATAAACTTATCAATAGCCATCATTATTTATCATATGAAGAGCGCATGCGTAGATATTTGGAGGCCAGGAGGCGGATATTTGACGCTCATCAAATAGCTGGAATGCGGATGGTTACTCGGAGGGTCCTGAAAGCACGCGAAAGGTTTCGAAGAAGAAGGGCAGTAAGGAAGCAAGTCATCGCGGCTGTACAGCGAACATCGGATCCGGAGAACAGAGTATTTGCCGAGGCTATAGTGGCAGGACGAAACCTGACTGGGCTACTCGATACTGGGGCAACCGTAAGTCTGCTAGGCCGCGGCTGCCGAGAACTAGTGGAAGAGATGGGATGGACAGTAGAGCCGTACAACTCATCCGTGAAGTCAGCGTCAGGCCATGATCGATCAATCATTGGACGGGTGAAAGTTCCTGTGGAATATGCCGGACGGCAGTGCATGATCACCCTGTATCTCTGTCCATACCTCGAACAGAAGGCCTACTTTGGAATCGATTTTTGGAGGTTGTTCAATTTAGCCCCAGCTGTGCTTGGCAAGCAGCAGCAAATCGCATCCGAGGACGAGTTGAGCGTAGATGAGATAATAGTTCAAGAATTCGGGCATTATGTAGAGGAGGAAGATGAAGCATCTGATCCGGAATCATGGCACCTAGGAATAGACGAGAAAAAAACATTAGAAGAAGTAAAAAAGGAGTTTCTATCTTTTGAGACTGTGGGACTGGGAAAAACTAGCCTCGAAGTACATAAAATTGAGTTGATTGAGGGGTCCCAACCAGTAAAAGATAGACATTATCCAATGTCACCTCCTGTACAAAAAATAGTGTGGGATGAAGTGGATAAGATGTTGGCACTCGGCGTGATAGAGGAAAGCCTAAGTCCATGGAGCAATAGAACCACCGTGGTACGAAAACCAGATAAGAACCGCTTTTGTTTAGACGCTCGAAAGCTAAATGCCGTGACGGTAAAGGACGCGTATCCGCTACCTTGCATAGAAGGAATCTTGTCACGTGTGGATCAGACGCAGTATATCTCTAGCGTGGATTTAAAATTTGCATTTTGGCAAATTGAATTGGAGGAGTCAAGCAAGGCGTACACTGCGTTTACTGTCCCGGGAAGGCCTCTTTACCAATTTCGAATGATGCCGTTTGGGCTTTGTAACGCTGCGCAAAGACTATGCCGCCTAATGGATAAGGTTATTCCCACGGAACTGCGTTCGAATGTGTTTGTTTATCTCGACGATCTTCTGATCATTTCCCCAGATTTTGAAACACATATGAGGTATTTGCGAATAGTGGCCGAATGTTTAAAAAAGGCAAATTTGACAATTGGTATGAAGAAGTCTAAATTTTGCTTTAAGGCACTTAAATATCTGGGTTTTATTATTGGCGGGGGCACTCTAAGAACAGATCCTGATCGGGTGGCAGCCATTAGGAACATGCCCGAGCCCAGGTCCATCAAGGATGTGAGAGCATTTTTGGGTACAGCAGGATGGTACCGACGATTCGTAAAGAATTTTGCGGCGTTAGCGGTTCCATTGACCGATGCTTTGAAAAAGCGAACTGGAGGCAAATTTGTATTGGGTGAGGAGGCCAAACAATCTGTTCAGGCCCTGAAGACAGCACTGACCACAGCTCCTGTTTTGGTACACGCCGATTTCAAACGCCATTTTTATATACAATGCGATGCTTCAAATTATGGTGTAGGGGCTGTTCTGTTCCAGCTGGATGACAACAAAAATGAAAGACCTGTGGCTTTTTTCTCAGCAAAAATGAATAAGCACCAGCTGAATTACTCAGTCACTGAGAAAGAATGCCTGGCGGCTATTATGGCGATCCACAAGTTTCGGCCATATGTTGAACTGATGCCATTTACGGTCATCACTGACCACGCCAGCCTAAAATGGCTAATGGCCTTGAAAGACTTGAGCGGAAGACTTGCTCGGTGGTCGTTGAAACTGCAGGGATACGACTTTCAAATCGTCCATAGGAAAGGAGCTGATAATGTGGTAGCAGACACATTGTCGCGCTGTCTGGAGGATGCGGCAGTAGAGGAATTAGCGCTTGATGTCAGCACAGCTCTAGGATTTGAAACCACGGAATTCGAATCGGAGGAATATAGGTCACTAGTCGAGGAGATTAAGGCGAATGAGCACAAATTACCTGATCTCAAAGTGTCCGAAGGCGTCATCTTTAAGAGGATGCAATTTAATCGACTTGATGAGCAAATGGAGGGCACTATATGGAAGATTTGGGTTCCAGAGGCTCTAACAGCCGAGCTGATTCGACGTGCGCACGAGGATCCTGTAGCAGCACACGGAGGAATCGCCAAGACTTTGGAGATTTTACGCAGACAATATTATTGGCCCAAGATGGCAGCTCACGTGGCCCGCGTCATCAGCGAATGCGAAGTCTGCAAAGAGACAAAAGCCGTGAATTTCCAAATGCAAGTTGGATTGGGAAAAGAAGTGGTCACTGAGAGGCCGTTTCAGAGGATATATGTGGACTTTCTGGGGAAGTATCCCAGGTCAAGGAAAGGCCATGCCTGGATATTCATTGTTGTGGACCATTTCACTAAGTTCACTTTGCTAAAGGCCATGAAAGAGGCAACGGCGAACAACGTGGTGGAGTTTTTAGTGAACGAGGTGTTCTTCAAGTTCGGAGTCCCGGAAATAATACACTCGGACAACGGAAAACAGTTTATCGCCAAAGTATTTAGGGATATGGTTGAAGCATTCCAAGTCACGCACCTGAAGACACCAATTTACTCCCCACAGAGTAATGCTTCGGAGAGAGTGAATCGAACAATCATCCAAGCCATACGTACATATCTCGAGGAAGACCATAGAGAGTGGGACCTGTACTTGCCTGAGATCGAGGTGGCGATTAGGAACAGCATACATTCTGCAACTGGCGTCACACCGTTCTTTGCGCTGTTTGGGCAACACATGATGTTGAATGGTGGCCAATACAAGCTAGGCCGCAAGCTAAGGTCCATGTGTGAGCACGAAATGGCAGCCATGAACAGCAAAGACAAACTGCAGCTAATCCGGGCCAAGGTGGAAAAGCAGCTCCATACAGCATACGAGCGCAGTGGGCAACGCTACAATAAGAGAGCCAGACACTTCCGTGCTGTTCCAGGACAGGAAGTGTTCAGGAGAAACTTTGCGATCAGCGACTTTAGCAAGGCCTTTAATGCAAAGTTCGCTCGCAAATTTCTGAAGGCTCGGGTGGTGAAACCGGTTGGTGGAAATGCCTATGAGCTGGAGGACATGCAAGGGCGTCCGCTTGGAGTGTTCCACGCGAAAGATATCCGGACCTGAAAGTAAACAAAAACCCAAACAAAGTATCGAGAACCAGCAAATGTCGTGTCATACTTCCCGTAAGATGTAGTCTGACCAAGGGTTCAATCGGCTTGGCTGTGAGGATTGGGTGTGACCCAACGTTGGGCGCTGAAGGTAACAATAAGAATGGCAAACCATTGGCACCGGCTGCAATATTCAATAAAATGCGCACGAAAAAACCCTGGCATCTGATTTTCTCTTTTCGCTGTGTCTTTTTCGTGTTGGTGTTGCATTGTAGTGCGATAGCATCTCCGATACGCCAAACATGAATGGTATATCGATATTCGAATATAAGGAGATGCGCGCGCGCAACCGACTTAGACGGTGGCGCCATCCATGGCTCAAGTTAGGATTTGAATTTGATGGCCTATTCGGGGGGGCGGCTATTTAATGAGAGAGGCGGACTTAATATTTGGCATCTTGCTCCCACTCGAGGGTTATAGGAAGTAAAGGCTAATTAGCAGGGAGGAAGTCGGCAGAATGTTGATGTCCTCCTCCCACCTAGGAGTGTGGAATGACAGACCTTGAAATAGGTCAATGACTTCTGCATTTACTGATGTAGGTCAGGGCCAAATTGAAATCGGAACGAAGGCATATAGGGGGACAATTTCGGTTGCCAAGGGACAGTTGGTTCGCTAAATTGACCAGGCGCAGGCAGCGGTGACCAGTTAAAATTTTCAAATTCAATAAAAACTATTCACTCCGTGCACGTTACATATATATATATATATAATTTTGTTTTTTTCAAATCGTGAGTTCACAAAAAAAAAAAAAAAAGAAAAGTGGTGAAAATATATAAAAAATTTGAATTTCTATGCAAAGTTTTGGGCCCGAAGTATCCACTCAATATCCTTACGCGGACCTGGGAAGCCAGTTCATCCTTGGGAATCCTAGTGAGGGGGAGCTTTCCACACGCCTTCCGCTTTGCCCGGGTAGCAAGTGATCCCACCTCCCCGTGGTCTTCCTAGAGGCATCATCCAGGCCACCGTTCCTGCATCCAAGAGACGCTGCAAGGAGGAAGGATAAATAGAGTGAGTCAGTTCCAATCGAAATAGTTTTCGCCCTGCATAGGCAGCCCCAATCAGCAGCCAGCAACAACTAAA
Source organism: Lordiphosa andalusiaca (assembly GCA_035044965.1). Taxonomy (NCBI): domain Eukaryota; kingdom Metazoa; phylum Arthropoda; class Insecta; order Diptera; family Drosophilidae; genus Lordiphosa; species Lordiphosa andalusiaca. The sequence continues at coordinate 9,156 of JAWNNM010003180.1, forward strand.
AGCCACATATATACATACAGTTTGCATAAGCAAAACGCCATATCGACATATTATCTACATCATTACATCGCATCATCTACATGCATGGTAGAAGAATCGGCTACTCAAACTGAAGTGCGATCACACACACAAACACATCTAAACACATAGTTCGAACTTCTCCAAATTTTCTTTTATAAATACACATACACCTTAATTATTTATTTATTATTTATTATATTTATTTAAACATTCTATTTATTTAAAAACATATCCTTGTGAAGGTACAATTTTCCCTAAACTGCCCTATATTTAAACATATACTTATATTTATGAATTTACATCCATTCTAATCCCGTCCCAATCTTTCCCTTGGAGCTCCATTAGGGCTTAGTGCAGACTAAATGGGAATCTAGAAAAACAAAATAAACAAATTAATTAATAATAAGGGAATATAGCAACGGGAAGGCAAAATTGAACTCTGAGAAATAATTATGATCATATAATAATATTTAAAATTGCTAAAAGTCTATCAGTCCAAATGTACGAGTTAGTTTTATGTGTCAATGAAAATTAAAGTCTTTATAACGTGTTGAACATGTCGCTGTAAGTCATTATGAGGGGGGAGAAGGAGGAAAACATCAGCCTGGAGTGAGCCGTCCGCAGGTCTCCTGTATTAGGGCAGCCAGATGGAGAAGATATATAAGCATCCGCTGCATGGAAGGGTGGGGACGTTGCCGGCGGAAACATCTATGCCGAATCATCTTAGTCTGTTAGGTGGCGCTTGGGGTTTTTTTTTATAAATTTTGTTCAGTAGTTTGAAGTAGTTGGCAGTTTTTTTTGTGTTTGTTGGTGAGAGTCATTTATCGTGGTGATTGTGCGCGCTGTGGGCTTGGGATGAATCCTGCCCTGGGATGGGACTAAGCTAGCCGGTGCCAGCCCTGGAAACCAAAGCAGCGTCGTAACACTTTTCAGCCCTAACAATGATGGTACATAAAAGCATTTGTCAATTTGATTATCAAATCAACATGCCACTCAAAACATTGCCCTCGCACTCCATCCATTATACACCTCTCCACTCACAAAGCAACAAAACTTCCTGCAATCCACTTGACAAAAATTTAAAATTCTATTTCCAATTGTAAAGCTAAAAAATTGCTAACACAAAACTACCCACAGAAATTTTGATTTACTTTCGTTCAAAAAAAAACAAAGTGCCAAATGGTCGACACAAAGAGAAAAGTCAAATCAATCAAATCAAATCAATTCAAAGCATGTATGAAAACTAAACACAAAGTGAAACCAAAAAAAAAATAAACACAACAGAACAAGGCAACAACAAAACCGGCTAAACTACACGCAAAATCAACATGTGCGGCCCCCAATTGGCTTAGACAATATTGCGCCAACTGTGACTCGGTTTAGCTTTTACCAAATTGGAAGAGACGGCGCAAAACTCAAACTCCTCGAGATGATATCGTTAATTAGTTTTCCAACACACAAAAAAAAAAACGGCCTGGGCTAAACTAGCATGAAAAGAAAATCAATCCATGAATATCTAAATATACAAACGTTCAAGGTCATCCGAGTAAGACTACAGTCAAGCATGTGCGTTTAAGCAAAGTGAAAACGACTTCAAAAGAAATGGAAAGGGAAAAGACAGAAAATCACTTTAAGCTGAAAAAGACCCATGATATCAGAGAACGAAAAATAGAATAGGAAACTTAATTTATACAAATGATTATATTCCGCAGGAAATTACATAAAGGGAACAACTAGAATTTCAATGGAGAATTGTTTAACTTATTTTTAGATTTAAAAACTTTATTAATGATAAAATGTGGAATTCTTAAGTGAGTCCATATTTTTTACGATAACCCAGTTTCCCCTGTTCTATTGTTTATAATAATCCGATTTAAGGCCTGTTCTCAGATGATCGAAAAATTTATGTGGCAAAAATGTCATTTATTTATTTATCATTCGCATAAATTTTTAGTACTTAAAGTTAAACTCGGCCCTGCCCGACTTCGACTTACTCGCTACTCTGGAGAATCAATGTTTGATATATTAACAGAGCATATACGTTATTGTGGACGTTTCAACAATTATGTTAGCAAACACCGCAAGCGGCTCAGGAAAGTATGCAACGTTTTTTTAACCTTTATAGCTCTACCATTATCCGATCTTTATGACAACTGTAGAGATTGTAGATGTTTGACGTCAAAATATGAGCTTGATTTTTCATTGCTAGGGCGTCAGGGGGTTTGGAACTAATTTAAAAAAAAATTTGATCTGCTCACGGGCAATGGAAGTCTACTTTAGGGATGCCGGAAATAATATCGATATTTTAAATATTGATATTTTTGTCAAAAAATACTATATATCGAATATTTCTTCGAGGCGATATATGTATAATTGGATTGGATATCAAATATTTTGTGGCGATTTTTCTCAGCGATATTTTTTTTACAGCCTTCGATCACGCTGCAGCGATTAACTGTTTCTTGTGGTCTTTTGGCGTGTAAAACGAGAGCGTAAGTTAGTTAAAAATGCGCCAATGCCGTATATGTCAATCTTTCGCGGACTCTTACCAGACTACACAGAAAAAAGAGATAACGATATTTAGTATCCTACGGGTACTTTAAGTATCAAATCGGCCTTCATCTGAAAAAATATCAAGCTGAAATGATCGAGTCCATATATATTTTGTCCTATTGATTTGAAAATAGTTATATTATGAGGTGAAATTCGATATTTTAATTGATCTTTCTGCAGATGAAGGTTGATTTGGTTAACTTCGGCTCGGCCGAAGTTTGTACACCCTTGCACCACGTTTTTTAAGTTATGGAAGGACATATCCACTGAAAACAAACAAGTTTTTCCCACTAAGACTTCTCTTCTGACTCTACTTCTGTATGACAGCTATACTATAAAGATGTCAGATTTCGATCAAATTTGGCAGAATCATGGAGAAGCATTAAAAACTAGTAAATACAAAGTTTGGACACTTTGCCTTAAAAACAAAAAAGTTTTTCTCACTAGAACTAGTTTTTCGACTGAACGTTCCTATGGCAGCTTTATGTTATAGTCATCCGAACCGGCCGGTTCCAGTTATTTGGACCAGAAGACTTCGTGCAAAGTTTGACCGCGATAGCTTTAAAACTGACGGAGAAGGTAGCATAGAAACCAGGGATGCAAACCGGTTCTGAGCTGAACCGGTTTTGAACCGAACCGAAACGCTTATTCCCGCTGGTGAACCGAACCGCAAACCGAACCGGCTTCCTTTCAGAATTTCTGAACCGAACCGAAAACCACAAATTAAAACGGTTCGGTTCGGTTCAGTTCTCTGACTAGTTTTAACGGGAATTGCTTTTCTCTAGCCAATAATTTTGGAATCGTTTCCCGAAGATAATTTTCAAACATTTCGTTCGACCCTCTACATATTTAGCGATGTCGGATCGATATAACTTTTAAGGATGACCTGAAGAGAATTTTACAAGTCTTCTGCAATTTCCCGCCGTTCTCTTAATTTACCTTTCATCAATCTAAATTTTTGTTTTCCTTAGACAATATTTTCAATTTTCTGTGGTACTTCTTAACCTTAATTCAATCTTAATCTGCCAATAAATAAGGTCATTCCTCCAGGAACTGATGGACGAGTTCTGGGAATCCGACATAATAATCTATGCAGATTGCTCTAAGGATTTTAAAGACATTCGAATGGATTATAGGAATCAAATTTCAAAAATGGTCGAATAGCCACTTCACCGAAATCATATTTTATAATGTGCCTTTGTGAACCACTGAACCGAACCGATACCGCGGTTCATGTAACTCCAAAAACCATGTTTTGAACCGAACCGGCGGTTTGGAAACTGTGCGAACCACTGAACCGAACCAGTACTTTTTTTCGAGTGGTTTGCATCCCTGATAGAAACAGACGGACATGGCTATATCGACTCAGCTCGTCATGCTGATAAAGAATATATATATTTCAATTTCAATATACCCTCTGCAAAGGTAAAAAATTATCAAGTAATAAAAATGATGGAGAAGGTTCTGTCCGAGGGCAAGTGTAAGGTTCAGTTCTCAGACCGATTCCTTTACATATCAAACTTAAAGATTGGGTTGGAAGCTTGGTTCTAGAAATCTTAGAGAAAATGAAGACATTTGTTTGATGGGAAGGCAGTGTTCGGCTTAAAAAGCTATTAAAGCATTTCCCAATACCCGAATGGATCCCATTCAATATAAGCATATTGAATTAAATAGCAAAACTTTTTCCTTTGTGTTCAAAAAGTTGTCGGCCTTCAAAATTGGACGTCGAATAAAAAGGTATGATGCTGGCGGCACGGATAACTCCACTTTGGATCATTTGAAATGGGAAAAGTACACTGCGTTAGATTCAGTACAGATGTATTTCTGGACCCTACCTCAATAATAATTTTGCGACTTTTTTTACAATATGGAGCCATTGAAAAATTAAAAAAACCATTTTGTGAAATTTTTTTGTAGCTTAGTGTAAAAAATAATAGTAAAAAAATGTTGAAAATTATGAGTGAGGTAGGGGCCATAATGGTGACTATTCTGCGTCGATTGCACTTTGTTTCATCAAAATCGGTTCAAAACTACGGGCGCAATCAGTGCCGCCAGCTCGAAAACGTGGTTTCGAGATAAACGCGCCTAAAGTTTGAAGTTCTTTTTTTGTATCAAAAAAACATTGAAATACAATTTTTTAGTATGTTGCTCCGTCGTTTGCACTTGGTTTCATCAAAATCGGTTCTGTCGAACCGGAGAAAAGTGACTTCGAAGTTCAAAAACGTGATTCTGAAGAAACGCAAAGAAAATTTTAGGCAATAAAACATTTTTTTGGATCTACTTTAAGGACGATATTCTCAAATATCCAAGCTATAAAAATATGAAAAAAAAAAACAAATCGAAAAACACTTTTTGACAAGCAGCAATAAACCCTTATATAGCCTAATCTTAAGTACGTGAACTCGATTGGCCACAGCTTGAACTTTGCTTTTCTTCTTTTCAAAATCGTAAAATGTTAACCTCGGATAAGGTTTTCGAATGATAGTGCTCCGATTCAGCACTATCAAACTATTTTTTGTGTGGTTCTTTTGTGATAGTTTTATAAATACTGAAAAATGCTGACTTCTCTTCGAACCGAACCTTATTCCAAGCAGAGAAGGTCTGTTTCGGCATGTAAGTCGAGACTCAATTCTTAAGCTCAATCCAGGCTTATTCTAAGAACAAAAGCACTTTCCTCTATAGGCCTGCCTAAACTGGCCGTTATGTAAAATTTTCTTTGCATCACCATTCCCCGCTTTTCCAATCTCTCTCTTTTCTGACTTAAACATCACCGAATGTTGCTCCTGCCATTGGCCATGGAAATTTTACACATGGCAGGTAGCAAACACAAAGCTAAGACCAACAACAGGACACCCAATCCATGCAAACCAAACAAAATCCTGGTTAAGGTGCACCACGTAAACAAAATTTTGCAAGCTGTCTGTCTGTACGCGTTGATGTATTGGATGCCGCTCTATAATGCATTAAACCTGCCAACTCGGTGCAAAAATATGAAAAAATCAAATGCTTCCCTGCAAATGGCGAGTGAAAAATGCAACATGTTGTTCAACAGATTTAAAAAGAATTTTTGCAAAATATTTGCTGTTTGAGTTAGATAAATGAAGTTGCCCCGTTGTTTGCCTTTTCCAGCAGCTAATCCAATTTCCTATTTCAAAGACTGTCACCGTAGTCGCGTAATAAAAGCGTAAAATTTGAATATGGTCGGGGGGCGACACCCCCTTTCCAGTTCGTGTTCCTATTTCCATACTCAAATGAAGTGCGTGGCATCCTGAATGAGTTTGTGACCAGCCAGCGCCGGCCTGTGCATGTGTGGATAAGGTCTAAAAGCGTTTTTGCATTTTCATTTCACTAAACTCATACTCAACTCGGACTCGGATACGGTTTTATTGAAACCAGGTTCGACGTTCATTTAGAGGCTGGCATAGGCATAGTTGGCAAAACGCGCCAAATGCATGCAAACAGGATGGGGCATGTGGGCAGGAAAGGTGGTTAAATTTGCCGTATGCGAATGCGCGATATGGTGGGTGGGAGTCCTATCGAATGATTGGGTCAATTGTCCAGCTATAATTGTATGGGACAAGAAGTGAATTTAAACTGCGGTGGGAACTGGAATTTAATGCACTGAATGATCAGGGGGAATTGTCCACTTTGAGCAGTACAACTGCGGACTTGAGTGCGGTATCGCTCCTTCATAAAGAGTTGGCAACATGACTTTATCAATTGTACATCATTATTAGCCACAATTTTATAATCCTCTATTAAACTCGCCTAAAACGGTCACTTCACGAAATCAACTTCACATTTCCAGCTTGGGCTAATAAAATATTTATGGCACAAACGTTGTTCCCTGATATTACCAGCCATTTTCCTTTTACCCTTTCTTTTCGTAGCTTGCGTCAATCATTCTGCACTTATGGCCATAATGTCAGCAATTTTCTTTCTATCAGCTTTGGACTTGTTTTTAAGGGCAGTTAATACGGGACCAAGCTTTTTTTAAAAAAACGAAGGAAATGATGCACAATCACAGCCATTGACAGCAGAAAATGAAAGAAGAGGTAAAAGACGAACGGACAGACAGCCAGATAAATGGGAGCAGAAAAAGCAGCAGCAGCAAGGGCAGAGAGTGGGAGGGAGACGTGCGCATACCTGACACATTGACAATTGGGCACTGATAAACATGAAATCATCATCATCATCATCGTCGTCATCGTCGTCGTCAACATTCGGCATTCCAAACCATGCTATATAGCCACGCCCACCCATATGCGTACCGCCCCCTTGTCAGTCAAAAACTGCACTCGAATGCACATTTTGTGCCAGTGTAATATGCATTTTACATTGCTTGCCAATGCACGGAACCTTGTTACGAAAGCTGGCAAGAAAATATGGCGGAAAATGGTGAAATGAGTTTTCTTTGGACCGCAGCCAAAGTGTTCCAGTTGATGTGAGTTTTATGTGGGGATATTTTGAATTTCAGATTTTAGCCGATTTGTTAGTGACATTTGCAGTGGCATTCTGTTTTTCTACAAAACTCTTAGATCGATGATGAACTGATTCTAAAGTGGTTCAAAATATGCGAAAAGTTGGCATGGAAATATAATTATTAACCATCTTTCATATACAAATACGAACTTAAGGGCCGATTTCTTGTCAATTTAATCTGGTGCTTGTTAGCTTAGGTGGCAGATCGCTCTTCGTAGAAGACAAACACGTGTAAAGTGCTGCCCATCACTGTTGCAACCTGTGCTGCCCAGCAAAATTTTTAGTTTATCATTTATTGACAATCGTTCATCCAAACTTCACCATTTCTTTGTCCGAGATCGCATTCATTTGTCCTCTCTTTAGCCTCTTACTTCATCCTCTTGCTGCCAAGATACGGCAACACTCCCACTCTTACTGCGTTTCTCTAGCATAAGAGCACAAATTTGGTACCCAAAGCAGTAGTAACGGATCTAGGAAAAGCAATGAGAATTCGACGATCTTAGGATACTTTCGGTAATTTTTCACCCACACATATACAGACCCATATTGACATATAAAACATTTTTATAGAGCTACCACTCCCCAGCGACGCAAATCGACATTACATAATGGATTACTCTTTCATTACTTTGCCTTCAGTATGAGGGAAATAATCATATACAGTCTGGTTTACTTTGTAAGCGGGGTGCAGAGAACCTGCATTACTGGTAATGAAAGATGTATGCTAGAGCCGAACTGCCATCGGATTTACATTACAACTGCGTATTACTTTTTTAAAAATGTAATGCGGTTTGTGCGCATTCTGTTTAGTATCCCTTTATGGAAAAGCAGCAGTTGTAGTTCATTATTTTTCCGCCATTTTATAATTTCATAATATCTTTTTTGGGTTTGAGACTCGAAGGAAAATGTCTTAACATTCTGGCCCTAGAGGGTTTGATTGCAGCACAACATACCAAGTACAAAGTTGACAAAAATTATAGAAACTGCCTAAAACTATAAGAAGGCCTTGAACAATTGCAGCGAAACCGAGCCGAGACAAGAAATTATTTTGTGGCACAAGAGTTGTGAGAACTCACAGTTGAAAAGGCTTAGACTTCACTTGAGGCACTACAGGGCATGAAATCAAAGAAACTCAACTGTAGCAATTGTTCTCGACGATCCCTGTCAATTCGTCGACAGCTGAACGGACATTTTCTCTGAACAAAATAATTGACAAGTTTTGCATTGGACTGGGCAGACGATTATTGTTGATTATCTCATACGAGATATCATACCAATAAATTAACATGATTCGTTTTGAAAAAATTTTCCCGAGAACCCCTCCAAAGGCAAATCCTAAATCCGCGGCTGCAAAAGCGTGGCTCTGGTGGATAATGCGGAAAAGAGGATTGATGTCCGTTCGCATCGGCTCTGAAGCTGCTTTATAATAACGTAGCTGAAAACTAGAGATGGTGTAAGGAAGCATAAAAAGCTCGCGGACGAGCACTTCTAGAAGAGAAACTGTGAAACTACAGAAAAACTGTCAACTAATAACAAAAATAATTGTCTTACAGCTAATTGTAAAGCAACTAGAATTTAACTGATAGCAAAAACTGATAGCAGAGTTGCGGAGG
>JAWNNM010003181.1:0-46073 GCA_035044965.1 Lordiphosa andalusiaca
GGAATTTTTGCTCAATTTTTATTGTTTTATTGTAATTTTTTGCTACACTCACAATTTGACTTTAGGCTTTTTATACCCTGTTCCCATTGAAAATGGGAAAAGGGGGATCATGAAGTTGTGCGAAAGTATGTAACAGGGAGAAGGAAAATTTTCCGACCCCATAAAGTATATATATTCTTGATCAGCATGAACAGCCGAGTCGATATAGCCATGTCCGTCTGTCCGTCCGTCCGTCTGTCCGTCTGTCCGTCTGTCCGTCCGTCCGTCTGTCCGTCTGTCTGTCTGTATGAACGCGTCGATCTCAGAGACTATAAGAGATAGAGCCACAAATTTTTGCATGAAGGTAGATTTATGCTGTACGCAGATCAAGTTTGTTTCAGATTTGAAAAATTCCACCCCGTCCCCCTTTTATCCCCAAAAAACCTAGACCTCCTCTAGAAATCCTAGACCTAAATAGCCGTCAAATCCACAATTTCAAGTTAGAGCCTAGTGGTTTAGTATACATCAAGCTAGGCCCAATATCTACCTATTCTGAAAAGTACAACACCGGAGCTATAAGCGAAACAGTTGAGCTGATAAGAGCGGGCACAACTACAATGCCCTACAATCCCAGGATGAGCACCATCGATAGTGGGAACTATCTAGACTAGATTTGAGTTAGATTATTTTAAAGGATATTTAAATCAGTTGACGGATTCACTCTTTTTGTGCACCGATTTTATCTAGATTTCAGCTGGCAGTGTGACCACATCCATTGGCTAACAAAGGCGCGAAAGCAAAACATGCCTATTATAGTGTGAAAAGTATTTTTCTTAGCTTCTTAAATAGTAGCTGCATGGCAGAATATTTTATTTTATTATGTACACAATGTAAACGGTAAACTCAATCACTTACGCATTTGATTATGGGGAACCGGAGTCACCTATGCTATTTGGCAGACCATAAATGAAAGGGGGAGCACGATATTGTGAAAGCATTTGTGTCTTAAAACATACTAAGAGAATTGCGCAGATATGGAACCGCGAACAAGTCAAGCACAAGCTGTAAAAACTGGAGTACTTATGACTCCGTCCACTTCAGGCCTCTTGTCTTCCTCTGCTTTAAAGAGACTCGATTGTCATTTAATAAAAATTCATTTAATTATTCAATCTTTAAGTACAACAAGGTTTAGCATTCTCCATAATATAAACACAGCGGATCTTACTAGCTAACTAAACTCTCTAAACTAACTCCAAGAGAACCTCGAAAGAACGGTCACACCAGAACGAAATCAAATCTAAATCAGCTGCGAAGCTGATTTTACTAAATCTTTTAGTATGACCCAAAATTCCTCGTTTCCTTTGGGGCCACTAGACAATTTGTATGGAGCAGCTGTGAACAGATGATTGACAAATCTAAATCAAATCCCAATCAAATCTAAATCGTTTTCGGGAAAACCACTATTTTTATTTCCAAACATTACTTTTTTTTTAGAGTGGAAGACAAGAGTTATTTATTAACGAGCCTTCTGCCACCATTTTGGCCGCTTATTCGAGCGTATGGTATTAGCTACTAACAGTTTTTGGTAGTGTCCATTTGGGCTTTCCGATAATGTATAGGTGTATTAATGTAAGTAATTAGTACGAAAGTGTGAGAATTTGGTGTGAATAGCGTTCTGTTTGCAGCAGTTTTCTGCTACGATAGTATTGATAGTGGGTCACAACCATCGAAAAGTGGCCAAATTCCAAACTGTTGATAGTATCGATAGTGCTATCGATGGTTTTCACAACACTAATACACTAACCGAAAGTACTCTATGCAAGTGCTCTATCATGTAGAGCAAGCGGAACAATTTTCTTGAGCTATGCGGTTCTGCAGAACACGACCCATGGGAAAGTGTGGATAAAGTAATGCATAAAAAACTAAATGCGTAGCAAGTGCCACATCCTGGTGTTTCAACACAGAACAGAAGAAATGGTAGAGGCAACGGAGATTGCGACCAACACGACCATCGATGAGGTGCCAGCAGAGGAGATCTTATGTTCTGCATGAAATATCAAAGAAAAAAATAGAGGAAAGTTAAAGCCTACCCTTGCATCACGTTTTTTAACTAATTTGAAGGACATATCCACTGAAAACAAACAAGTTTTTTCCAATAAGACTACAATTCTGACTCTACTTTTGTATGACACCTATAATATAATATATAGATGTCCGATTTCGACCAAATTTTGCAGAATTATGGAGAAGCATTAAACACGGACATGGCTATGTCGACTCAGCTCGTCATGCTGATCAAGAATATATATACTTTATGTGGTCGGAAATACTTCCTTCTATGCGTTACAAACATCTGGACAATTTCAATATACCCTCTGCAAGGGTTTAAAAAGGCTCCAAACCTGGAGAGAGTCCTCTGACTTGCACTGACCCTCTAGCCAGATGTGTTTGCAGCTCAAGACAGCCAATGTTTTAGAGAGGGTACATTTCCAGTGAAATAGAAGATGAAGAAGCTGGTCCTCCGGAAAGCTGTTAGTTGTTCCGCCTGGAAATCGTTTCGGTAGTTTGGGTTCCTCGGCCGAAAACCTGTAAACCTGCCACTTCTGCAGCATTCTGCTTGCTAGGTCCACTAAAGATTCCATTCAACATGGTCGTGAGCACGGCTTGAAAGGTGATAGATGGAGCTAGATGTGTGACGAATGTGAGGAAGTTGGCTAAGAAGCAGCTCTGTGTAAGCTTTGCGGCTGGGCTCAGGGTCTGGTCGTGGGATTTTGCTTCTTAAGCAACGCAAGCATCATAATCTAAAAATTTACAGAGCTAAAGGTGAAGGTATTGAAGAGATTACCACATGAACGGACGCTAGTTTACTAACGCGAAGGCCGAGGTCTTGTGTATCTCTTTCGCTGCCCACCCTACCTGTAAAAGTCTTTCATTGGTGGCCTTCACCCTTTTCCTTGAAACGGTGGTCAGATCATTGGTGCCCCAACGGAGAAAACAATAAGTTTATCTTCAAAGCATCCATTTTATTTAAAATTTCAATATAATAAGTACTAGAAAATCATTTCATTTTATCCGCTCAAGGCGGCCACTATATGGGCAACGTATTTGGAATTATTTTAAAAAGGGAACAAAAAGTAAACCGCAACGCCAAGGTGCATTCAGTTGGGGCTAAAGGCCGGATCAAAACAAAAAAAAAACAACTGACTGTCTATTTAACTAATTTCCTGTTTGCCCGTTATCAACGCATTAGTTAAAACCACTGATCTTTCATTTATTGTTTAAGGGTAAGAAGACTAGGGAGAAGGGCGTGAATCGAAGTGATTTAAAGCATATGTATGTATATGTATGTATAATCGAGGTCGCCTTGGTTAATCTCCCAATCATAATACCCTAGTCGGAGGCAAAAGCAATAATTAGCACGTTGATAAAGGGCAGACTACATGTATAGGAATTTAAGCATTAGTTTAATCAAAGGCGACCAGTAGCTTGGGGAATTGTAGACAGCCTTACCAATCTTAGGCCTCCGCCTTAGGTTCTGGAGGAAATTTATGGTTAGCATCGATTTTCCCACAGATGAACAAACATACCCCTTTTCTTAGCCGAGCACTTCGATTTGTTGGCTGCACTTATTTTATATCCAATTACAGATGTCTTGCTGATTGATATAGGTAATGCCACGAGGGGCTTATTATATAAGGTTCGAAAAGTGGTGGATTACACAAAAAAGTTTATCGCAAAGTAGATACGTCTGCGGGCAGAAAGGTTTCAATGGCAAGTGAGGTACCGCTTATTTCTTTTTTTTGGGCTACCACGAGGGAACAGAGCTTTTTGCAAGCGGTGCAGCTGAATTAGCTCGACCTCTCTGGACACACCGACTAATACTAGACTTGAACATGTGGGTTGGCTGGAAGCACTGTTTTCGAAGGTTCCTGTACCTTTTTGGCCACGACCAGAGTGCAGAGTGCATCTCGTGCGAGGAGACAGGGGAAGAAGTTGATCATGTGCTTATAAACACCTACTCGACCCAAATCATGCCACCACCTGCGCAGAGTGGAAACCATAAGAACACATTGTGTCTAGTAGCGAAGCTACGGTCTCTGCGAAGCATTGCGAAACGTCCGTACCGCGGAGATGAAGCCCCACTCCCAGCTAAACAATTTTGTTAATATAGGTACAAAAATAAATGAATTGAAAACAATAGATGAAAGTTAACTTTGGCTGGGCCGAAGTTTGTTGTAAGTTTGAAGGTTTGTAAGTACAAGCAGCACGTTTTCTAACTAATTTGAAGGACATATCCACTAAAAACAAACAAGTTTTTCCCAATTCCCAAACTAATTTGAAGCACATATCCACTGAAAATAAACAAGTTTTTCCCAATAAGACTACTTTTCTGACTCTACATTTGTATGACAGCCATAATATATAGATGTCCGATTTCGACCAAATTTTGCAGAATTACGGAGAAACATTAAAAACTTGTAAGTGCGGAGTTTAGAGACGATTGCATTAAAAACAAAAAAGTCTTTCTCACTAGAACTAGTTTTTCGATTGATCGTTTTTATGGCAGCTATATTTTATAGTCATCAGATCCGGCCGGTTCCGACAAATGTACTCACTAGAACTAGTTTTTCGATGGATCGTTCCTAGGGCAGCTATATGTTATAGTCATCCGATCTGGACGGTTCCGACAAATGTACAGCGTATTTGGACCAGAAGACTTCGTGCAAAGTTTGGTGGCGATAGCTTTTAAACTGACGAAGGAGATACCATAGAAACAGACGGACATGGCTAAATCGACTCAGCTCGTCATACTGATCAAGAATATATATGTATACTTTATGTGATCGGAAATGATTCCTTCTATGCGTTACAAACATTTGGATAATTTCAATATACACACTGCAAGGGTATAAAAATCACAGGCAAAAAGTACATGCAATAAAAAAATATTCTTATTTCCGAATAACTTCGTCAGTCATACAATAACTTCGTCATTAGACATACAAGTGCTTGTAGTTTTCTACACGAACAATTTTAAATTGAAGGCCTACATGCGAGTGTAAAAACTCTAATCGAAAATTGTGAATCAAAATCGGTACAGAATTGTTATACTTTCATTTAGAAAACTGTTCTTCACAGAATTCTGTTAGCACTTTTCTGATCTTTTCACATCTTCATATTGTTCTTTTTATTTACATATTTTTTATTGTTTATTCAAAAATTAATTCAGCACATTAATTAAATATTAATTAATACTAGGAAAAAATTTGATCAACAATGTTACTTTGAAGTAATCTAAACTTACCTCTCGCAATTTGCAATTGCTTCACAATCAACTGGTTCCTCCAGAAATTTGTGATCACGCTTTTTCATTTCTTCATCCACCAGTCGCATTTCTCGTAAAGCAGCTGCCACCTGAAAATTAAAATATATGAATGTTAGTAGTACCATTAGTAAAAATTTGTGACGCAAGCCGACTCTGATCTAAGCCGCTTATACCAGACGAACATATTTGTAAAATTACTATCGTTTTTTTACGATAATTCCTTGTCGATTTCGGATTTGCACGGATTTTAAAGTGAAATCACTATGCTTTATTCAAATGTTCATTAGAAATTCAGTTCCAAAATGGTCGAAAAGTCACATTCACATTCACATTTGTTCTCAATAAGTTGTCCACCGCTTGCCTGACACAGACCCCTGTCTACAAAAAGCCGGCCACATGTTCACAAAAAGTGGGTCAATATTTTATTAAAGCTATTTATCATAATTTGGTGCTAAGAGTGATATAAAAGCATAAATTTTGAATGGAATGTGTGATAGGACAAATTTGTTGAAAACAGCTAGATTTAATTGAACAACTGTAACAGACGTTGCTAGAAAATCATTCCTAATCAGCTTTTCACGTTTTCCTAGTTTCCCTTTTAGACTAAGACAGAATCTGATTCAAATGACTCTCATAAAATAATGACAGAATCTAACAATTTTTTCATTGCTGAATCAGCATTGTCTGGTGGACATTTGTAAATCAGAATATGTGGTCAACATCAAAGCAGCTTATTCAGAGGTGTCTTGGAAAGTTCTGGAGATTAAGTTTAGTGTATGTAGTTCTTTTAGTTTTTTATCCCAGTGCATCAAGAATATATCCTTTAAATTATTACACTAGATACGAAAATGTGTTTCAACCTTTATTATTGTTATGCTTATACTTATTAACTTAAGACTTAAGACAAATAGATATCGACTCCGTAATCATTAATCACACAAGAAATGAGCTTCTAATTACACTGTGATAGGTTTATTTTTTAAAATAGACATTACAAAGCCCGACTGGTAACCCCTATTTCGGAACCAAGGAATTGAGCAGCAGCATTACTTGTTAAAGGTAAAGTCTTTAATACGTTTTCTTTTATGTACATTTTTTTTGGTAATCTTTTTTCAGCAAACTTTCTTGTAATGTTTGGGGGAAAAAATGTTTTGGGAGCACTTCAATTCCCGATATTGGGCTACTTTTCTGACTCTTCTTTTCTATGACAGCTATACTATATAGATGTCCGATTTCGACCAAACTTAGTGGACTCGTGGGAAAGCATTGCAAATTAATAAATAAAGTTTAAAGTTTGGAGTCGTTGGTTTAGTTTGCTAAACTAAAACAAACAAGTTTTTTTTACTAAGACTATTTTTCTATCCTTACTTTTTTATGACAGCTGTACCAAATAAATATCCGATTTCAACAAAACTTAGCAGAATCGTGGAAAACATAAAAAACTAGTAAATACGGAGTTTGGAGACGTTTACATTAATAACAAAAAAGTTTTTCTCACAAGAGCTAGTTTTTCAACCGAACGTTCCAATGGCAGCTATATGTTTGAGTCATCCGATCTGGCCGGCTTAGACAAATGTGCAGCGTATTTGTACCAGAAAAATTCGTGCAAAAGCTTTGTCGCGATTGCTTTAAGATTGACGGAGGTAGCTAGAAACAGACAGACAGACAGACGGACAAGACTAAATAAACTCAGCTCGTAATGCTGATCGGAAATGCTTCCTTCAATTTCAATATACCTTCTACCTTCTTAAAAAAATACAAGAAAACTATTTTTTATTTTTCGAAAAAGTTAATGAAACTTAATTTGTTTATATGTGTGATGTGAATGTAGTGTGTAATTAATGATGGTTATGTATTTGTTCAGTCAGATTATTTCTTATTTATATTTATTAGTTATTAAGAAATCATAATCATAATATATTTAAGTTACTCTTTGCTTATCTTTGCTCTGCGCTCTTGCATTGTGTGCGTGTTTGCATGCTCGCTATTCAAAGATCAAAGCATTGAATTGTAATAAAGTCAGTTGCCGAAATTACTTTGCGAATGACACCCGCGTTTGGCCTGCAATCGAGTTGCATTTTTCCCTAAAGGAAGTTCTGGAATTAGCTTGGAGTTAGCTAAACATTTTGGCGCCCCCGGGTGGACCCATCGCGGATTTGGATTCTGGATATCAGCTACTCATCTTTGATTACGTTGGACTTGGCCTACGTTGGACTCGGGCATAAATTTTGACGTGCTTGGAGGAACAGTTTGACTGCTTGGACAATTTGGTGTCGTCAAGTCAAATATATACATTTACATATTAATATACATATACATATACATATACATATACATATACATATACATATACATATACATATACATATACATATACATATACATATACATATACATATACATATACATATACATATACATATACATATACATATACATATACATATACATATACATATACATATACATATACATATACATATACATATACATATACATATACATATACATATACATATACATATACATATACATATACATATACATATACATATACATATACATATACATATACATATACATATACATATACATATACATATACATATACATATACATATACATATACATATACATATACATATACATATACATATACATATACATATACATATACATATACATATACATATACATATACATATACATATACATATACATATACATATACATATACATATACATATACATATACATATACATATACATATACATATACATATACATATACATATACATATACATATACATATACATATACATATACATATACATATACATATACATATACATATACATATACATATACATATACATATACATATACATATACATATACATATACATATACATATACATATACATATACATATACATATACATATACATATACATATACATATACATATACATATACATATACATATACATATACATATACATATACATATACATATACATATACATATACATATACATATACATATACATATACATATACATATACATATACATATACATATACATATACATATACATATACATATACATATACATATGTGACAGCAGAGCAGCCGCAAACTAGCTGTAAGAGACCTAGAAGTGGGTCAATATTTTATTAAAGCTATTTATCATAATTTGGTGCTAAGAGTGATATAAAAGCATAAATTTTGAATGGAATGTGTGATAGGACAAATTTGTTGAAAACAGCAAGATTTAATTGAACAACTGCAACAGACGTTGCTAGAAAATCATTCCTAATCAGCTTTTCACGTTTTCCTAGTTTCCCTTTTAGACTAAGACAGAATCTGATTCAAATGACTCTCATAAAATAATGACAGAATCTAACAATTTTTTCATTGCTGAATCAGCATTGTCTGGTGGACATTTGTAAATCAGAATATGTGGTCAACATCAAAGCAGCTTATTCAGAGGTGTCTTGGAAAGTTCTGGAGATTAAGTTTAGTGTATGTAGTTCTTTTAGTTTTTTATCCCAGTGCATCAAGAATATATCCTTTAAATTATTACACTAGATACGAAAATGTGTTTCAACCTTTATTATTGTTATGCTTATACTTATTAACTTAAGACTTAAGACAAATAGATATCGACTCCGTAAACATTAATCACACAAGAAATGAGCTTCTAATTACACTGTGATAGGTTTATTTTTTAAAATAGACACTACAAAGCCCGACTGGTAACCCCTATTTCGGAACCAAGGAATTGAGCAGCAGCATTACTTGTTAAAGGTAAAGTCTTTAATACGTTTTCTTTTATGTACATTTTTTTTGGTAATCTTTTTTCAGCAAACTTTCTTGTAATGTTTGGGGGAAAAAATGTTTACGTATGTGAGAGCAGAGCAGCCGCAAACTAGCTGTAAGAGACCTAGAAGGAACCAGGATCCGATATCACCAACCAACCAACCAACCAACCAACCTTAGGCCGATGCCTAAGCCCAATGGCCAAACCGACGGTAAACAGCCACCGGTACCTACTAAGACCAGCGAGCCGGCAAACAAGGAGCAGCAAAAGGATCAATGGACTACGGTCACAAGCAAAAAGCAGCCACGTAAGAAGCTGCCACCCAGGAATGATGCAATAGTCATCAAGGGCCCCCAAGGCGTGTCATACGCTGAGATATTGAAACAAGTTAAGGCTGAACCGCAGCTATTAGAACTCGGAGAGAAAGTGCAGGGAGTAAAGCGCACAGCCAATGGAGGACTGTTACTGGTACTGGACAAGGTGTCTGACCCAAAGACGGCGGATATACAGAAGCACAGACCTTATAAAGCGCAAATACGTAACAAGATGCAATCATCATGCTTTGTGCGAGTCCGGATAGAGGATCCTATCTATCGAGGAAGCATCACGCAAATTGGAGGAGCTAGCGGAATACATACAAGGCAAACACCCAGTTGTTGTAGCGGGGACTTTAACGCCTAGGCGACCGAGTGGGCATGCCCTACATCAAACGAGAGAGGCAAGGCACTACTGGAGGCGTTTGCTACGCTGGACATAATACTGCTCAACAAAGGTGAGAAGCATACGTACAGCAAGGCAGGCAGAGACTCAGTTATTGACCTCACATTCGTGAGCAGCACCCTTATGTCACGAAGTAGGTGGGAAGTCAGTGACCTGATACAGGGAGCCATCACATGGCCATAATTTTTAGACTGAACCATCACCAGAGGAGCCGAAAGCGCAGAAGCCTAGTCCAGACCAGCCACAAATTGGAAACGCTTGAGTCGGAGATGATCGCGTTACTAATGGAGGGCATTGAAATTCAGGGCACAGCTTCCAAGAAAGCAGATCAGATGGCAATGCAGTCGATAGAAGTGTGCAATGGATCAATGACCCCTAAAGTTGCACGGTCGCATAGGAAATGCACAAACTATTGGTGGAATCAGGACATAGCCGATGCACGATCTGAGTGCTTGCGTGCGAGAAGGAGGTGCCAGCGTGCGCGAAGTCTGGAAAGCAGATATGAGCTCCTGGAAGCCTTCATGGTGAGAAGGCAAATCCTGCAAAGGATAATCAAGGAAAGCAAGTGGTCGTGCTACAACAACATCTGCAACGACCTGAACTCGAACCCTTGGGGTTTTGCCTATAAGCTGGCAATGAAAAAGTTGAAGGCCTACAGCCACAGACCCCCCACGTGCCCTGCCCAAATGGCACACATTGAAGCGACCCTTTTCCCACCAGGAGTTTCTACCACCCAACGCGCACCAAGTATCCTTGTAACGGACTGGCAGCGAATAACTGAGGAGGAGATCTTTTCAGCTACACGAAATGTCAAGGACAATAAGACACCAGGACCGGACAGAGTCCTGAATAAGGTTTTAAAGCTGGCAATAAAAGCCAATCCTGGGGCATTCGTGGACCTGTACAATTCCTGTCTCACAGAGGAAACATTTCCAGAGAGGTGGAAAGTGCTACTACCAAAGGAAGGAAAACCAGCGGAGAAACCTGCAGCTTATAGGCCTCTGTGCATGCTGGACACCGTCGGAAAAATTCTGGAGCGGATCATTAAGGCGCGCCTAGAAGAAGCTGCAGACAAATGGATGTCTGCCCTGCAATACGGCTTCAGAAGAGCACGTTCAACCATAGACGCCATCGGAAAACTATGCGAAATCGCGAACAAGGCAATCCAAGGAGAGCGATGGATGTATGGAGCGCAGGAGTACTGTCTGGTGACCACACTGGACGTTTTCAACTCAGCAGGATGGGATAATATTCTCGAAGCTCTTAACACAATAGATGCGCCGCCTTATCTGGCCGCCATAATAGAAAGCTACTTGAGCGATAGAGTGCTCTTGTATGAGACGAACAGCGGCGTGAAACGGCACATGGTAACGAGAGGGGTTCCTCAAGGATCTGTCCTTGGTCCAATGCTGTGGAACATCATGTACAATGGCATACTCCGGCTCCAATTGCCAGCCGGAGCAACTATCATTGGCTTCGCTGATGATATTGCCGTGGTGGTGGTGGCAAAACACCTCGGTGATGTGGAACAGACCAGCAACAGAGCGATTCGAGTGGTCAGCAACTGGCTAAAGAGCAAGGGCCTATAGCTAGCTACCAAAAAGACGGAGGCCGTGCTAATTAGCGGCCGTAAGATAGTGGAAACGGCTCAAATTATTGTAGGCGATACAACAATTACATCCCCCCCTTCCTTAAGTACTTGGGAGTAATGATTGACCATAGGCTGAACTTCAGGGACCACTTGGCGTACAAGCAGCAAGAGAGCCAGCGGTACGGCTGCCGCGTTGGCCAGATTAATGGCCAATATTGGAGGACCACGACAATCACGGCGTAAACTGCTTGTCGGTGTGGTCAGCTCGACCCTACCGCGAGATACCCATCCTATATCCGTGCAGCAAACGCAGTCCAACGCGTCTGGGCGCTGAGGGTGTGCTGCGGTTTCCGAACCATCTCCAACGACGGTGCGCTGGTGGTGGCGGGACTACTCCCGATAGATCTCAAAGCACAGGAAGCTGCTGACGTATGCTTGGAAGCGCCAGGAATCCAGGAAGTACGCAGAGCGGAAATACGCAACTCCACAATGAGAAGATGGCAAGAGCTGTGGCAGAGTTCGACCAAAGGACGATGGACATTCAAGCTACGGACCGGCGACGGACCGGTGACATACCACTTGACGCAACTTCTTACGGGACACGGATGTTTGAAATCCTACCTACATAGGTTGAAACATGAAGACGACCCGTACTGCCCAGACTGTGCAGGGCAGTCGGTCATCCAAGACGCAGAGCACGTATTTTTTGTCAGTCCGACCTTCAATGAAGAACGACATAATCTGAGCATGCGGGTGGGGAGGACACCAGCCGCTGGCAACCTGGTGAATATCATGCTAGAATCAATAGAAAACTGGTCTGCGGTCTGCAATATGGCACGGTAGTTTTTCAAAGCCTGCGTAGCGCAGAAAGATTGCGCAACAGTTCTCATAGGAGAGAATCCTAGCTGAGCCCTATGGGCAGTTCCCCCTCGGAGAAGTAATACCTTAATACTTATTTTGTCGTTTCAAGTTGTACATAACTGTCATAAACACACAGCCACATACGTTTGTGTAGAGGTGACGTTGCTACGCTTGCGCAAATCTGTTTCTAACAGGCATTGTGTGTGCACATATATTGGCTACTGCAACAGCGGTTATTGTTAAATTCTTTTTGGTCTTGTCCTCAGTCGGCGGGCAAGTTTAAAGACCTTTGCTTTGAAAGTCAAATCTTCGTTTTGGGCTGTATTAAAGCAACAACTGCACATCCATACATATAGAGACATAGCGAGGGTTGCTTTAAATAAAGGTGGTTGTTATTCAGCACATAATTAAACATGGGAAAGCGTAACGCCAATACTTCGGTAGTAAATAAAACAATGAAATTGAATTGAATTGGGTTGTTGGAAAGATTAGTCGATGATGATGAGATGTTGACAAACGTGGAAAAATTTAACCATTTGCTCGCATGTCTCGAAAGGGAAGCATTGGGTACTGTCAAAGTCTTTCAAGTTACAGACAGTAACTATCGGAAAGCCTTAGCGGCTTTAAAAAGAGTGTACGACAATGATTGCTTAATTTTCTGTGAGAGTATTTCGAAATTGTTTGACCTTCCGTCAATATCTAGTCCATCTGCTGTGGCTTTAAGATCGATGGTCGGCACGGTAACTGCAATTTATGAGTCAATGTTGTCTGTGGGTGACGACAAGAAAATAGCGAATGCGATGCTTATCCATATCGTTATGTCAAAGGTCGATATAGGAACGCGATCACGATGGGATGAAACGCTTGACAGTAAAATTCCCTTGTGGAGGGACTGTGAAGATGCTCTCAATTAACGATTTCAACATTTGTCAGCAGACAAAGCGTCTTCAGGGAGAGGGAAGACCAGCAAATACAATCGAATCAAATCAATTCGCATTCGCATTCGTATCGAAGACGGACGTGTTTTTTTTTTTTGCTCTTGTGCTTCCAATAATTTTTGGCCGGTGTCATAATTCAATTCTAATTATTATCGTTTGTGTCTATCTTGTCGCGTTGTTATTCGTATAACAAATTACATTAATTTTGCTTGCTACTAATTCATAAACTAAACGCTAAAACATAATCTGCATTGTGTTTGCTGGGCTTAGATTTGTTCTTTCGTTTTGATTTAGCTTTTTTTATTTTCCTGCCTTTTTTGTCAATCGCTCGCGTTCTCTTTATTTGTGTTGTTGGGCTTTCTTAACTCACTCCCACTCATCTTTCTCGCGTCCCGATCGGCTTAACCGCGCTCTAACGGTGTGTGTGCTTTGCAGTTGTTGTGTTTTTCTTTTTCTTTTGTGCATTTAATTGCTTGCAATTGTTGTTGCTGTCATTGGTTGCGGTTAGTGTTTGTTTGACCCCAGTGGTAAATTTGGTCTGTGTAATTTTGTTTATTTAGTGTTGATCTTAATTTGTGACCAACTGAAAATGACTTAAACAATCTGCTGTTTTAAAAACTGCAAGATTTCGTCAGGTGCCGCCAATGATAATTTTATTATGTGCTGGCTTTGTGACCATGTTATATATGTTAAATGTGCTGGTTATTCTGCATGGGTTAAGGACGCCATTTCGCTGTCCAACGGACTTAAGTGGGGTTGCGATTCTTGCGCTTCAGTGGAAATGAGAAAGTTCATGAGGCAGACTAAAGATGGTTTAAAAAACCTGTATTCTAAGTTTCGCCAAGTTAATGACGTGTTCTTAGATCTGAATTCTCAGTTTGCTAGTTTGAAACTAATGCAAGAGTCCACTGAAGCAAAACTAAATAATAGCTTGGTTGTGCCTCAAATGCAGTCTGCGCTTTATGGATCATGGCCAAAGTCCATCATCTCCAAACATCCAGAGATTGATATCATTTGGTTCTCCGGCTCCAGTTAGGAATTTATCGGTTAGTGATGAGTTTGATGCTTCAAATAGTAGCAACTCAGCTCCTAGTCAGGCAATTTCTTATGCGCCTATAGTGTCCGACTTGTCCGTGCAGGAGGTTCCTTTACCTAATGTCCGTGAAAATATTGCGTCACCTGCGCCACCTGCCGCTCCTATTTCGGTTCCTATACCTATTGTCCTCGAAAATGTTGCGCCACCTGCGCCTCTAGCCCCTTCTGTTTTGGTAAGCACTACCAATGTAGCTGGGGTTATGGTGCCCCCAAGCCTCTCACAGGAACTCTACCAAAGAAACATGTATTTGTTTCACGGCTTGCCCCTGATCTCACATCTGATGTTAAAACCTTTATTCAGGCTTAAATCCAAGCCACAGACATTTTAGTAGAAAACTTCACTTTTTCTTATGAAGGGGATATTTCCTCCTTCAAAATTAGTATTCCCGGAGAAATGTTTTCAACAATTTGTACAATAGATTTCTTGCCGGCTCGTCTAATAATAAAGGAGTATATAGATATAAAGAAAATTCGATCTCATATATATTTGCCTCACTTATATTATGTGTATGTGTATGTTCTGCTCTTTGAGATTTAACGGTTAAAACCCGCTGCTTCCAAAAAAACTGACTTTTCAAAGCTTAACGACCTAATATTTCACACTGATTGGTCTCAGCTGTACACTTGTACAGATATTGACGTAGCCATACAACTTTTCTACGATACCTTGAATTCTCTTTTTGATGTTTGTGTTCCACTTGAGCGTCCTCGTTGTACTGATAGTCAGTCTTGGTTCTCAAGGGAGCTAACAAACCTGAAGAACAGGAAGTCAAGATATTTTTAAACGTATAAGAAATCCGGTAAATCATCGGACTTCTCCCGTTATTGGATTGCCCGTTTGAGCTTTAATGTTCTTAATGATCAATGCTATAAAGATTATCTAAACCGTTGCAGGCTTCAATTCTTGCAAAATCCTAAGCAATTTTATTCGTTTGCTAACTCTAAACGTAAGTCTTCCACTTTCCCCTCCTCGGTCATGTATGGTAATGCTAAAGCAAATACTGATCAAGCAATAGCCGATCTGTTTGCGGAGTTTTTTAAGTCAACCTACTCGTCTTCTAGGTACTGTGTGAATCAACCTTACCCTTATCGGTTGAATATTTCTAATTGCATTTTTAGCCCCGTGATCACTAAAAGCTCCTTTGTGATCTTAGCTCCGTCAAACCCGTGTACGCACCAGGCCATGATGGAGTTCCTGGATGTGTACTTAGGTTCTGTGCGGATGCACTTTGTAAGCCTATTCATAAATTATTTGAATTGTCTCTGCTATTGCTATGGAAGGAATCTTTTATTATTCCTTTCCAGAAAAAAGGTTATAAGTCCGAAGTTGAAAATTACAGGGGAATTTCCAAGTTGTCTGCAATTCCTAAGGCTTTTGAGAGAACTATAACATCTCAACTGCAACATTTATGTAGTGCCATTACCTTACCCTTCCAACATGGATTTGTGAAGCGTAGATCTACTACCACTAACCTTTTAGAATTCACATCTTTAGTGATCAAAGGGTACATGGGAAAGATGCGGACTGATGTCATTTATACGGATTTTAGTAAGGCTTTTAATTCTGTTAATCACTCCTTGCTGCTCCACAAACTGGGTTTAATCGGCTTTCCAACTAACCTTCTCAGTTGGATTTCTGATTACCTAAGTACTAGAATCCAAAAAGTTATATTTCGTAATTCTTATTCTAAGTGTATCCAGGTTACTTCTGGAGTTCCACAAGGTAGCCACTTGGGTCCATTGCATTTTACTCTCTTCATCAACGATCTTCCTTCAGTCTTGGTTTACTCTCGGGTCCTTATGTATGCTGATGATGTGAAAATATGTTTAACATATAATGATCTGGTTTCCCGCTATAATTTGCAAGCAGACTTAGATGCATTTCATTCATGGTGTCAAGATAATCTTCTAAACCTTAACAGCTTAAAGTGTAAGGTTATGACATTTTACAGAAGCTTACCACAATTGGTCACTTATATGCTTGATAATGTGGCATTGCAGCGACTAAATGAAGTAAATGATCTTGGGGTAATTCTTGACCAACAACTCAATTTTAACTCTCATGTAACAGCTACCGTTAATAAGGCCAGAAGTGTTTTAGGTTTTATAAAGCGGTGGTCGAAAGAATTCGACGATCCCTACACCACCAAAGAGAAGTGAAAATCTCTTGTCCGTCCTACTCTTGAGTATGGATCATGTGTGTGGTCTCCGCAATATTCGATCCATCAAAATAGAATTGAATCTGTGCAAAAGCAATTCTTATTGTTTGCTCTTCGTGGTTTGAACTGGAATCCTGAGGTCCGTTTCACATCTTATTCTAGTAGACTACTATTAATTAATCTTACTTCCTTGTTTAACCGTAGAGTTATGCTTGTTGTAATGTTCATACATAGACTAATTAATGGTGAAATCGACTCATGGGAATTGCTTAGCCAAATTAGTCTCAATGTTCCTTGTAGATTGTCCCGTAACTTTGTCCCCTTATCTCTGAAACGTTGTACTGCTAACTATGCAGTGCATGATCCGTTTCGTGTCCTCTGTGTGGATTACAATAAACTCTACCGCATAATCAATTCGGAATATTCTCTTCCCGCGTTAAAAACCTCTATCTTAACTTATTTAGCCCGTATCTAAAAATTTAAAATTTTTTTTTTATTTTAATTTTTCTTCCGGTTTTCGCGTCACTTGTTGGCGGCTGAGCCTCTCGGTCGGTTGGGCGGGAGTTGGGCTGCTATTTTGCTAGGGGTTCGCGCGTAACAAGATTCGGCTTGGTGTCGCATGGGACACTTGAACGTACTGCGCATTGTACGTCAACGTCCATATTGCCTCTAAAAGAAAGGTTCTAAAACAGCATTAGCAGTAGCTCAGGTTGATCAATTTCACCCCCACAAATGTGTCTTGCAAATCAAATGAACATTTTATCAGTTCGTGCTCTTCGTTCAGTACAACTTCGCTTGCTAACAGAAACAAGTTTGTTAAAACTTTCCCCTTGTGCCTAAATTGTCTCAAAAAAGGGCATAATTTGGCAACTAGCAAATCGACACATTGTCGAGATTGCTCCAAACCCCAACATTCGCTGTTGCATAGATATGCATCAGACTCGTTGCAAGGTACTCCAGCACAATCAGTACCTACTCAAACTGCATTAGCCACACAACAGGAGTTGCTCACATCCTCCGTGAATCATGCAATGTCAGATAAGACGGATCAGATAGTTTTAGCTACAACTCTAGTAAAGATGATGGGTCAACTTGGTGACTATCAAGTAGCAAGAGTGTTATTGGATTCGGGATCTCAAGTCAATTTTATAACAGAAAGCTTAGCCAACACTTTAAAGCTTCATAGCGTAAGAAAAGAGATTCGACCACTAGGAATCGGGAAATCAAATTCATCCACTGAACATGATATATATATAATAAGATATCAAAAGGTTGGGTTGAATAAAAAAATATAATTTCTTTATTTACTATTGACAACTTATAGAAGAATTACAATCTTAAGGTTAAGATGTGTCGCGGTTGCGATGCTAAGTAAAACTCGATTTGTGTATCTGCGGCTGCTGCTTAGCAAACCTCGGTTGATAGCTTTTTGGGAATCAAGATCAAAAAGCTTTCCTCTCTTTTCTCATTTCATAATTTGAGAGTGGGTTGCATCAGCCGATAATTTGAGCTGCATCAGCGATTTGTTCTTGGTGGGAATAACGATTGGAGCGGATGTTTATGTTAGCGTTTTTATGTTTATGTCTGAGCCGCTCGAATTGTTATTGTCAAAAATATGAAAATTTATGTTGGGTACTTGTGTGTGTGTTTGGTTACCACTCAAGTGTTAGGTTGTGACAAATGTATGGGATCTGTATTGGATCGTGGAGTGGTGGATATGTGACTTCCCCATCCTTTGAATTTAGCTTGTCCTCAAGCGGATATTTTAGGGTATAATACTGGATTCGATACATTTTCATTATCTGGTGTATTTACTGTTGACAAATTTTCATTTGGTGATAGTTCTTTTTGATTTTTGTATTTTACAATGATTCTGTGTGGGATTGCCTTATATTTATAAATAAGATACAATAGTATTATGATTATCATTATGATTAATGTAGTTAGCGTAATTATTTGGAATACATTATTATTTTTTGTGTGTTCTTTAATTATTTCTTTTGCTTGAATATACGATAGTGGGTCTAGTTTTGTTACATTGTTGTTGACATAAATTGTTTGTGTAAAATCTAATAGTGTGTTTGTGAGCAAAATTTCTTCAAGCTGAATTGAACAATTGAAAGCCTTTATAATGTTATTTCCTTCGATTATTATTTCCCTGTCTATGCAATTTTGATTTAGTATTGTTTTGGGAAGATTCCATGTGATGATTATGTTAGGTTCTACATAATTTACTTCGAGATTTTTGTGCATTTTTGTATATCTGCATTCTGTGGAAGCTTGATTTAGTATGCCGGTAATACATTTGTTTATTACTAAATCTTTTGAACTAACCGTGTAGGTTTGATTGTGTTGAACGAAGTATTTATCATGAATTATTTCTGTTA
The DNA here is from genome assembly GCA_035044965.1 of Lordiphosa andalusiaca. Classification (NCBI taxonomy): domain Eukaryota; kingdom Metazoa; phylum Arthropoda; class Insecta; order Diptera; family Drosophilidae; genus Lordiphosa; species Lordiphosa andalusiaca. The sequence goes on from JAWNNM010003181.1 coordinate 18,882, forward strand.
GAATATTGTTATTCTTGTCTGGGAATGGTAAGATTCTAAAAATTGGTGTTTTAATAATTTGACGTGGAATATGGGATATAATCAAAATTTCGTTTGTCATGGTTTTTAACCAAGTTGAGGTTTTAATGCTGAGAAGTTTCTCTGAATTAATATGTGTTAAAGAATCGTGTCTTAATAACTTGGGGTTAAAAATACCAAGTCTGGTTAGTTGCATTCCTAACTCTATGTCTTCTATGTATTCTGTGAATTGTTGTAAGTTAAATATTAGAGTAGCTAATCTTTGATCATTTTCATAGATGATATCCATTTGGTTGATTCCTTGGTTGATTGCTTCAATAACGTGGTTCAAGTCGTTTGCTTGAATACTGTTTTCTGATAAGTTGCTTATTTTAAGTTCTAGTTCTTCTTTATCTTCTTGATCTAAGGTTCCGAATAAGTATTTGTAAGCTGTCCCTATAAAATTTGCAAGACCTCTTTTGTTACGTTTTATTATTCTGATTCCATTCATCTCTCTTTCTAGTTTTTCGATTAAGTATTTTATTTGGATAAGTTTTTTAAATTCTTCTGATTGATATAACAAGTTTTCATAGGTTTGTTCGGTTTTTGTTATATTTACTGACAAATAATGGTATTCATAATTTACGGGTAAGTTTAATTCTCCTGTTTTGAAAATTAAATAACCATTCTTTGCCTGAATGGGGTTTACTTCGAGGCTTTGGCCTTTTGCTTTTTGAATAAAACATGTTATTAGGAATAATATCAAAAGTGATTTAAGATTAAGCCGAATTTTCTTGGCTCGGTTGATCGACTGCTGATGATCTGGAATTATCGTATTTGCTCTCATTAATTTTCTTTTTCTTTTTAAATTTGGATTTATAATGGGTTATTTTTCTTCCTCTGTTCTTTTCTTCGTAATGTTTTTCATCGGTTTGGGTAATTTCTCCCGTCTTTTTGAAAGGGTTAGTAGTTTTACTCTTTACTAAAGGTGATTGTCTGTATCTAGTGTCAACTTCAAATTGGATTCTATTTTCGTTCAGTTTTCCAATTTCGTTTATTTTGTTGTTTTGGGTGTTATATTCTGGTGTTCCAGCGTAAATAAAAATATCTGCAGGTGTTCTTCCTGTAGTATTATGTTTAGTTTTGTGATTATAAACATATAAGATTGTTTCAAATTTATTTATTTTGTTTTCTTGATCGGTTTCACTGTTGATGATTCTCAATTTTTCATTAACTGTCTTATGAAATCGTTCGATATCTGAAACTCCGTTTTTGCTTGTAGTTATTATTATGTTTACGTCTTCTGATCTGAGCCAGATTTGAAGCGCTGCGCACATAAATGCTGAGTCTTTGTCTGCTTTGATTTCGTTTGGTTTACCCATTTCGTTGAATATTTTTAGCAGGGCTCGTTTAGCTTCTAACCAATCTCTACCATTTACTTCGATTAAAGCTGCGTATTTTGAATATACGTCGAAACATGATAAGAATTGTTTATTGTCAATCATGTAGAAATCGATGACATATCTTTCTCTTGGATTCATAACTTCTGGAGTTATTTCGTAAGCAAGTTTTGTGTTTCTGTGTTCAGTTTTTGAAATGTTACATATTTCACATTCGTTAATAATGTTCTGGATTAGTTTTTGGTAATCGAGATAGTAAAATTTTTCTTTGAAAAGTAGGATTGTTTTCTCAATACCTGGGTGTAGTAAATCTCTATGAGACTTAGTAATTGTTTCTTTGAATTCGGCAAATGTTTGAATATCTACCAACTTTTTGTAAGTTCTCATTAATTTTGTCAAATTGTTCGGACTGATGATTTCAATGAATGCATTTTGGAATATTAAGAAATCCATTTCGTTCTCGAAATATATTACACTATTTTTTGTGCATAGGTATTCTTTAATAAGGTTTTTGGCATGCTCGTTTGTCATTTCCTTGTAGATGATTTGATATTTTGTTTTGTGAAAATATCTTGTTGTTTGTACCTCGTTTGATTCACCTTTGATGAATTCGATCTGTCTATTATAATAATTTATGGGTCTTTCTGTGATAGCGATGTATCTTTGATTGTCTTCATGTGCACTGTGCACTGTGGCTGCAATGCTACTGGGTGTTTCTCCCAAGAAATTTTCTTCGATTTTAACTCTTGATAGGGCGTCTGCTACATAGTTCTCTTTACCTGGAATATACTTTATGTGGTAGTCAAATTCGTTTAACCTGATCTTCCATCTTTGCAATTTCATGTTTGGTTCCTTTATGTTATTAAGCCAAACCAAAGGTTTGTGGTCTGAAAGAATGTCAAACTTTCTTCCATAGAGGTATGATCTGAAATATTTTGTTGCCCAGACAATAGCAAGGAGTTCTTTTTCTATTGCGGAATAATTGACTTCGTGTTCGTTCAAAGTTCTGCTAGCAAAGCATATTGGTTTATGGTCTTGAGATAACACTGCACCTAAGGCAATATTACTAGCATCTGTAGTTAGGGAAAAAGGTTTTTCGAAGTTTGGGTATGTCAGTATTGGATCTGACATGATAAGCATTTTTAGTTTTTCGAATGCTAAAACATAGTCTGTGTCTTTGACATTGATTTTCGATCCTTTCTTTAATTTGAGTGTTAAAGGTTTTGCTATCTTAGCAAAGTCTGGGATGAATTTGCGATAGAAACCACAGAGGCCTAGGAAAGATTTAATTTCCTTAGTAGTTTTTGGAATTGGGAATTTTTCAATGGCTTGAATTTTGATTGGGTTAGGTTTGATACCTTCAGTGGTTATGATATGACCAAGGAATTCCGTTTCTTTTTTTAGGAATTCACATTTATCAAGTTGAAGCTTGAGATTAGCTTGTCTTAATTTCATGAACACTTTCTTCAATGATAATAAATGTTCTTCCAATGAAGTGGAAAACACAATTATATCATCCATGTATACAAGACAATCTTTATAGATTAGATCTTCTAACAGATTGTTCATGCAACGTTGGAAAGTTGCTGGTGCGTTTTTCAGACCGAATGGCATTCGAGTGTACTCATAATGTCCATTTTTAGTCGAGAATGCAGTTTTGAGGATTGATTCTTCGTCCATTTGGATTTGATGAAATCCTTTCGCGAGATCAATTGTTGTAAAGTATTGGCATTTGCCTAGTTTGTCCAGTATATCATCCATTATTGGGATTGGATATTTGTCACTTATGGTATTTTCGTTCACATCGCGGTAGTCGTTGACTACTCGGAATTTCTTTCGTCCTGATGCATCTAGCTTTTTTGGAACTATCCAAATAGGCGAGCAATAGGGTGAATTGGATTTTCTGATTATGCCTTGTGTAAGCATATCTTTAATTTGGTTTTCGACTTCTTCGTCGAAAGCCTGGGGATATTTATAAGGTTTCCTATAAATAGGTTCTTCATGCTTCGTTTTTATTACGTGTTTAATAGTACTAGTAAAGGTCAAATTTTCACCCTCTTTGTACTGGATGTCACTAAATTCAAAAAGAACTTTAGTGAGTTTCTTTTTCTCCTCTTCGTTTAGGTGTTCTAAGCGATATTCGTTACTTTCGCGTAACTCATTGTTAATTGCGAACACTGTATGTTCATCTTCTGTTTGTGGTGGATCGAGGCATTCGCATGCGGTCTCGTCCGAAATTTCTTTTACCTCTTCATGATTATATTTCATGGAGAATGGAAGGTTGTTTATTAGTACTGTTTTAGTACCATGATCGATTATTGCTTTAGTATCTTCTAAGAATTCTCGACCAAGTAACATGTCATAATTATTAGAAAAATTATGCAAGTAAAATGTTTGATGTGTAGGGCAAAGTTTGCTGGGTTTTAGGTATATACTTCGTTTTAATTTTACTATACCATTAATGGTATGTACTTCAAGTTGGTTGTTTTTGATTGGAAAATTTAGATAGTTCTTTGTCATTAAGTTAATAGATGAACCTGTATCTATTACGCACTTTAAGATTTTATTGTTAAAAATCAAGTTTATGTATGGGTTTGTTCCTCTTCTTCTTCTTCCTCTTCTGTTTCCGAGGCTGTTTGATGAAAATTTTCGGAAGTGTCCATTTTCTGATGACCACTTCCACTTTCGCGTTGCCTTTTTACGGGTGGATTAGGGGCAGTAGAATAATTTTGGTTTTGTTGATGATTTATAGGGTTCTGGACTCTACCTTGGCTTAGTTTTTGTTGAAATTCCTGGTGCATTTGCTGATTAGGTTCGGCACGATTCTGGTTCTGATTTTGATACTGATTCTGATTATAAATCTGAGGTTGATTGAAACTTTGAGAATAATTTCCCTTATTTCCACGATTGTCATTATTTTTCTGATTGTTGTAACCTTTTGAGGTTGATTGCTCATTTGACTGGTTCGATTTTGTTCGATCGGAAAAGTTGTTTTCAAAAACTCCTTCTTGTTGAGCTACCTGTTTCAATTTTACTATTGAAGTTATGTCATGTCTTGCAAGGGTCATAAATAACCTGTCAGGAAGTTTTTTCATTATAACGTCTTTAATTGTGTTGTTCATTGCATTAGTGTAAATGTGGGTGTTCAGTGTGTTGTCTTCCAAAGTTAGTTTACTAGAAAAAACAAATGACTTATATTCTAATTCTTCGACAAACTTACGGATACTTCCGTTAAATTGGGTGTTATATAAACGTCGTAGAAGTTCTTCGAATGGGGTTTGGACCTTGAAAGCTTCGATGAGTGCGATTTTGAGTGCTGCCCAGTTACTTGCTGCTGATAATTGAGAAACTCGTTGGGCGTCTCCAGAAATTTGCATTTCAATTCCTCCGAATAGTACGCTGTGTTGTCGGACATCTCTTGTTGGGTATAGTTGCATAATGAAGTCGACTCGTCTTATGAATGCACATAAGTCTTCTGATGATCCAGTGAAGGTAGGCACCTGCCTAATTTGTCCTAGAGCTTGGTTTAAATGTTGCTCTGATAGCTGTAGTACTTGTGCTACTGCTGGTGCTGATGTTGATGCGGATGTTGGTGCTGGGTCTGGCATGTTGATTGGTTTTTTTTTTTTTATTTGAGGCCGTGAGTTAAAAAATCAAATTTAATTTTCATATAACTTTAGCGGTCACACTTGGTATTAAGCGGGCTTTAATTATGAAAATTTCGTTTGCGCGTCACGATTAGCGGTCACACTTTGTAAGGCGGGCTATGACGACTTTGATTTTATTTGGGGTGCGAGTTGAAAAAAAATCAAATTTAATTTTCATACAACTTTAGCGGTCACACTTTGTTTTAAGCGGGCTTTAATTATGAAAATTTTCTTTGCGCGTCACGATTAGCGGTCACACTTTGTAGGTTTAAGCGGGCTATGACGACTTTGATTTTTATTTCTCGCGGGTTCTTGTGCGGATAATTTTACAACGTTTAGCACTGAGTGTTTTCTTTGTAAATGTTCACAAACCGTACTAGCACTAAGATCTTGATCGATCCTTAAAAACGTCAGAATTATCCTACCGGCTGCGCCAATAAGATATCAAAAGGTTGGGTTGAATAAAAAAATATAATTTCTTTATTTACTATTGACAACTTATAGAAGAATTACAATCTTAAGGTTAAGATGTGTCGCGGTTGCGATGCTAAGTAAAACTCGATTTGTGTATCTGCGGCTGCTGCTTAGCAAACCTCGGTTGATAGCTTTTTGGGAATCAAGATCAAAAAGCTTTCCTCTCTTTTCTCATTTCATAATTTGAGAGTGGGTTGCATCAGCCGATAATTTGAGCTGCATCAGCGATTTGTTCTTGGTGGGAATAACGATTGGAGCGGATGTTTATGTTAGCGTTTTTATGTTTATGTCTGAGCCGCTCGAATTGTTATTGTCAAAAATATGAAAATTTATGTTGGGTACTTGTGTGTGTGTTTGGTTACCACTCAAGTGTTAGGTTGTGACAAATGTATGGGATCTGTATTGGATCGTGGAGTGGTGGATATGTGACTATATATATATTATCAGGCCGATACAAGTCATTAAAAAGTCAACCTTACCAAGCCAGTTCTCTGCTAAGTGTTTTACAAGATCCTTGTCCGCTCGATGCATTAATGCAAAAATTCTGGGAGTTTGAAGAAATTCCAAAAGCCACTGAAGCTAAACTGTATACCCCAAAACAAAATCTTTGCGAGAAATCGTTTAAGGAATCGATTTTACGACTGCCCTCGGGTCGGTTAAGCGTCTCACTAGGTCTTTCGTGTGGAACAGCAAAGCGGAAATTTTTGTCCCTCGAGCGAAGATTGGCAACTCCAATCCCAATCCCAATACAGATGTGTTTAAGTAATCCTTAATGGATTTTGACCCCAACTGTATCCCTACAAAACGTTCCATTTTATCTTTCTCAGCTCGTCTGTATGATTCCCTTGGATTGTTATGCCCATTCAAAACAAAGTCTAAAATCCTTCTTCAGGAGTTATGGTTGTGTAAGCTCGGCTGGAACGATCCACTCCTTAAATAACTGCTTCCAAACTGGGAGATATTAGCTGCTTGTTTCTTAGAGCTCGATAAAATATCAATTCCACGGCACGTTGGGACGACTCAAGCAAATGCATGCGAAATTCATGGATTCGCAGATGAATCATCGAGAGCATATGGTTGCTGCCTGTACGCTCGAGTTCGTCAGTGTGAAGGTGCATCAGTCTGCTTGCTTACCCCAAAATCTAGAGTCGCACCACTGAAAACAAAGACAATTTCCAGGTTAGAGATTTGTGCTGCACACTTGCTGGCTAAACTCTGGGAGACGGTCAGCGAAGTCATCGACTTTCCAGTGGAGCGAATCGTTTTCTGTTCCGATTCTGAAGTAGTGCTGCATTGGTTCCAGCAGCATCCTTCGACCATGAATACGTTTGTTGCAAATCGTGTTGCAGACATACAGGACCTAACAACAGATGCCGTTTGGCGCCATGTGCCAACCAAAGAAAATCCCACTGACTTAGTGTGTCACGGTTGTGCAATCAACGAGATGAATGATTCCTTTTGTTTTGATGGACTGGCATTCTTGGTAAAGGAAATGGACTGTTGGCTCAAAAAACTTCATTTCGAGTTGGTAGATGAACAGACATTACTTGAAAAAAGCTCATCAGCTACTGTTCTAATCGCGGCCGATAGTGAGCCTGATCGACTTTTATTCCTGGTCCAAAACCAATCGTCTAACCTAAAAATCCTTCGGATAGTCTCCTACGGTTTGCGGTTTGTTCAACAAAGAAAAGGAGGTCACTACTCGTCCACAGTTATCACTGCCCCAGAGCTGAACCAAGCGTTTTTAGCAGTCATGCACAGTGTTCAACAATTGGCGTTTTTAGAGGAACTTCACAAATTAGAAGGGTCACAAATATAACAAGCAACCTAGCAGAAGATGACTCCATTTATCTTTCAACATCAAGATGGAACTCGGAAGTTTCCGCTTTTACGGGTTGGTGGACGATTGCTGAATGCTTCATTACCATACGATGCGAAGTACCCATTGCTCATGCCAAAAAATTGTGCATTCACCAAATTGTTCATACAGCATCTGCATCGGTCGAACCATCATGCAGGACCAAGAATCTTATAGGGCGTTTCTACTACAGCTGCGTTCACGTTCGCGTCCAATTATCGAAGAACGCGCGTTGAGCTCCAAATAAAACAAGCTCAGTTGATGGCCGAGGGGGTGGTGAGGGGGCAGGAAAAAAAGACGCGTTCACATTGAACGCGGGTTCTGCCAATCAGCTGACACAACACAAGCCGGCAATAAAAGGTCAGTTCATTTAAATATTGTTGACTTATTTATATAACAATTAACCCTTTGTACAGGCGGTGGAGGAGAATATGGACGGACTTCAGGGTGTACGGAAGAGCACCCACATTAAAAAGAAATGGCAGAACAAATGGCCATGTATGGACCGACAGCTACTGAAGTCAAAAATAATAAAATAACCTGACCATAAAGAACAGGTTGAATAACAGTTAAAGAAGAACTTGTCAATGTGTTATTAATTGATGATGTCAAACATTTTTCTGTACATTTTCGCCCTTAACTGGGAAACATTTCTGCAAGATTCCCTACATATTGACCACGGGGAACTGTCGACAACCCAAGGCAAGAGAAGGCGAAACGACAGTGTGGAACGGATTTTGGAAATCGAGGAGAAGAAGAGATCAAGTCTGCCAACGAGGAGACGGACTCTTTCCATTAAGAACTGCTTAAAATATTTTGAAGTAAGGGAAACAAGAGCTAACAGTCTAATAATCAGCTCTCTATATTATTAATTGTAATAAGTTGAACTATACATAATATCCATAATAAATAAAGTGGAATTTTTTTATGCTTGGTTGGCATTTATTGGATCTTCTCTTAAAGAGACTAACAATAATTTTTAAAATCTTAATCTAGAAACTATTTTAAAAAAAACTATCCCCTATTGGAGGTAGTTTGTGTTCTAGGGCCCTTCGAGTCAGTCGCTGGGTTGGTAGGTCGTTTCTTCGCAGGCGTTGGTTTGGGTGGGCAAGAAGCTTCTCAGAATATTTGCGCTTAAGTTCCTCTATTTCAGTTTCAACCAGTGGGATGCTGAGGTCGTTGTGGATACAATCATTGCGAATGTACCATGGCGCTCCAGTGATGGTTCTAAGGATTCTCGACTGTGATCTTTGGAGGATGTCCACGCTGCTCGCACAACCATTTCCCCATAGCTGCGACCCATAGGTCCAGACAGGCTTTATGATGCTCTTGTACAGTAAGACTTTATATTCCAGTTTTAGTGGGGAATGGGAGTTAATTAGCCAGTGAAGGCTGTTGGCCTTAAGCTTTATCTGAAGTTTTTTCGAGTCTATGTGTTTGCGCCATGTGAGCCTTCTATCGAGGTGTACACCTAGGTATACAACATCGTTTGATTGTGGGATCAGAGTCGCGTTTAGTGATAGCTGGGGACAGGTGCTTCTGTTGAGTGTGAACGTCACGTGCTTACACTTTTGCTCGTTGATTTTAATACGCCAGTTGGCCAGCCACTCTTCCACGTCGGTAAGATGGCTTGCGAAAAGTCTTGTTGCGGTAATTGGACATCGTGATCTGCTTAATATTGCCGTATTATCCGCAAAAGTACTTATTGTAAGTCGAGAGTCTGTTGGTATGTCGGCAGTGTATAGTACGTATAGGAAAGGACCAAGAACACTTCCCTGCGGTACTCCGGCTCCTATGGTGAACTCTTCTGTTGTGTACTCATTTTGACGAGCTGTAAATGCTCTGTTACTGACGTAACTTTCTAGGACTTTGTGTGTATTTGGTGGAAGCATTGTCTTTATCTTGAATGTAAGACCGTCCAACCATACGCGGTCAAATGCTTGGGCAACATCTAACGCAGTCCGAATATCTGAAGTTATGCGGTTGACTTGCTCAATAGTCCCGTGTTTAGCTCGAAACCCAAATTGGTGTGATGGAATGATATTTTGCGCATGGGAATCAATTTTCGGATTAAGATCTTCTCAAAAAGTTTTGATAAGCAAGGTTGCAGACGAATGGGTCTATATGATGACGCTTGGGTTTTATTCTTTCTTGGTTTATGGATCATTATGATTGTGGACTTTTTCCATTGGGTTGGGAAGTATCCACATCGCAGTACTGCATTGAAAAGTCTTGAGGTATATGTTATAGCAGGACTTGGAAGTTCCATAATCATTTTTGGCGTAATTAGATCATGTCCTGGCGCTTTTCTGGGTTGTAGATCTCCGATAGCATTTTTTATTTCAAGTGAATGAACTTTAATTGGGTCAGTTTGTGCGGCGATGGGAACCAATGGAAGTGCATAACCATTAGTTGGTGGATTTGGCTGGAAGACATTTCTAAGGTGAAGTGCAAAGACATTTGCCTTCTCTTCGGCACTGCGGGCCCAACTTCCACTCTGGTCCCTTAAAGGCGTGTCTACCTTTGCAGGGGGCTTTATGCTTGCATGTGCTCTCCATAGGGGAAATTTGGTGCTTGTAGGCGATAGTTTTTCTATGTAACGGCTATGTGCTAGCTGCTCTTCCGCTTCGAGTGCTTTGCGAAGTATGCGTTCCGCAAGTCTCAGACAATTTTTTGACGCAGGCGACCTATGGTGCTGCCATTCTCTTCTTGCACGCCGCTTTTCAGACACCAGTCGGTCTATGTAGCTGTTCGTTAATCTACTATCTTGCTTAGGTGTTATTGTTGTTGTTTGAGGGTTTGAATGATGAGCAGCAGCAGTAATGATAGAGTTGAGGGCTTGTACTGAGTTTTCAATGTCTACTTCGCTGTTTATGGTCGGGCTCAGCTCGATGTGACTGCTGATGTATTTTTTGTATTTGAGCCAGTTTGTCTTGTGTGAAGTCAGTCTCCGAGGATATTGTCTGATCTGAGGGCACTCAAGAAGGGTGAATATTATTGGAAAATGGTCTGACGACAAGTCTGCAAGGGCTTCTGCAGTTACCAGGTTTTGTGGAACTTTTCTTGTTATAGCAAAGTCTATAAGATCGGGTATTTTCTTTGGATCTGCTGGCCAGTATGTAGGCCCTCCCGGAGATACATAGTCGAGTTTGTTTGATGCGCGCGTGAGTACGTTTTAGAGTTGCTTCCCCTTGGGATTAGTCAGTCTGGAGCCCCAGTGGGGATGTTTCGAGTTATAGTCACCCGCAGCGAAAAAGCGTTGACCAAGTGTATTAAAGAAATCTAGGAATTGTTTTTCTGATATCGTAAATCGTGGGGGACAGTAAACCGCAGACAGAGTGATATTGCCTCGATTAGATTCTACGCATATCGATGTGGCTTGTAGGTAGGTTTCCGAATATCCCGTTAGTGGATAATGTTTGATGCGACTTCTGACTAGGATACCAGTTCCGCCATGGGCTTTACCATCTGGGTGATTTGTGCCGTAAAATGCATATCCCGATAATGGGAAATTATATCGGTCCGTCAGATGAGTTTCCGCAAGAAGCATTATGTTGATTTCATTGTCTTGGATAAATTTGGATAACTCCACTTTGTGGCGAGGAATGCCATTTGCATTCCAGAGTGATACTCTCAGGAGAGCCATTATTTGGGTTGTTGCGAAGCGAGCAGTTGAATGAGAAGGCCTTGCATTCTCATCTGTTCTTGAAGGGTTTGTTGTAACGATAGAAACATGGCTGTTAAGCTACTTTGGTTTGATGGTTGCTCCACATGTTTTGCTGTCAGAGTCGGCTCAGTTCGAGTTTCGTGTGAAATCGTTTCTTGTTTCAAGACGCTTGCGAAAGAAACGCCTTGGGTAGTAGTCGATGGGGCAAAAGACGATCTCGTAGCTTTTGTGAAGAAGACTCCAGGGGTCGATTGCGAAGGTGTATACGTATTAAGGTTTCCATTGGAACGAGCAAATTCCGTGCGCGTATTAATCCTGCTCTTCAGATCTTTGTATACTTGGCAACCTCTGTAGTTTGCGGTGTGGTTACCTCCACAGTTACTGCGTTTTTTGACTGATGGATCCTCCTTGTTTGCGGGGCATGAGGCAGTATTGTGCAGCTCTCCGCATGCCACACCGACAGCTGTTGTGAACGCGGAAGTGAACGCTGAACGTACTAGAAACACCTTTGGGAACTTATCGATAAAAAGAGCAATCGATGACAGATCGCGTAGAGGTGGAAATCGACTATTAGTGAGCTTGCTTCGACACCAAATCTGGATGGTCAATGCACGTCAGACATGCAGCGCTATTGTAAGCCAATGTGTTTTGTGCTTCCGATACAAACCCCGCTTGTTATCCCAAACTATGGGAAATTTACCCACTGATAGGCTCAATGAAAAGTTTCCATTTTAAGTCAGTGGAGTGGACTTTTGTGGTCCGATTAAAGTCTCTTTAAAACTGCTCGGCAAGCTTTCTTTGTGTACTTTATTACCAAAGCTGTGCATTTGGAAATTGTGAATGACTTGACATCTAAATCGTTAATTATGTGTCTCTCCAGGTTCCTAGAACGTCGAGGCCCTGTGGCTCGGTTGTACTGCGACAATGCCACCAATTTTGTTTATCACTCACAAGGATGCACTGGTCAATGATGTTGCAGCTGGCGGCGCGGAATTCATCTTCATTCCCCCTCGCGCGCCTCATTTCGGCGGCCTATGGGAGGCCGCAGTGAAGTCCGCGAAGCACCTCATGATCCGGGCAATAGACAGCGCACTGTTTAGCAAAGACGAGCTATATACGGTCATCGTGGAAGTGGAGGCGGTGTTAAATTCGCGCCGGATCGTGGCCGTTACCACCAACCCGAACGATGTAGAAGCAGTGACCCCAGCCCATCTAATAACTGGCAGAACGCTCGAAGCGCTGCCTCCCGTATCCGCTCATTGCGTGAGCGACGACAAGCTGTCCTACTTGAACAGTTGGCGTCTCGTGTCTGCGATCAAGGAGGGCTTTTGGACCAGTTGGTCTCGAGAATACCTTCTCGGCCTACAATATAAGCAGAAATGGACCAAAGATCAGCGGAACCTAGAGGAAGGCACGGTCGTGCTGATACATGAAGACAACGTTCCGTCTCTAACATGGCTCATAGGGGTCGTCGTTAAGGTCATCGCTGGGTCCGATGAAAAGGTGCGAGTTGCTAAGGTGAAAACCAAAAGGGGAATATGCAAAGTGCTATTCACTCCCCATAGATTGAAGCCAGGATGCCTTCAACGCGGCCGATGTTCAGTCAGATTATTACTTAATTGTATTTATTAGTTATTAAGAGAAAATATTGAATTGTATGCATACATAGATAACGCACTGAAGCCAGCTAATCATAATATATTTAAGTTACTCTTTGCTTATCTTTGCTCTGCGCTCTTGCATTGTGTGCGTGTTTGCATGCTCGCTATTCAAAGATCAAAGCATTGAATTGTAATAAAGTCAATTGCCGAAGTCAATTGCGAATGACACCCGCGTTTGGCCTGAAATCGAGTTGCATTTTCCCTAAAGGAAGTTCTGGAATTAGCTTGGAGTTAGCTAAACAGTATTAATGTAGATATTTCAACAGAGCAAGCACCACAGAAACCAGTATCAAATTCGAGAGTGGATGCTTCGACAGAACTGAGTCTAAATAGAGCAAACGTCACTAGTATTCTGCTTATAGCGATCGATAAATCTGGGCACTGTTAAAAATTTCATGAAAGCAACTATTATTATTTTAAGCGCCGAACTAAAATATTTCCAATACTAATATCACTTCGTTTTTAACATTGAAAAAAATATAAGCGTCGATATTTATAAAGAAATATCGTGAGTGTTAGAAATTATTTAAGTAATATATATAAATAATATCGGTAAGGAACATCGATATTTATATCTAGTGATCAATAGCAATTCTGATGCAATTTTCAATGCAAGCGCTGATTTCACTGAGAAATATTTTATTGTGCTTTAGTATTAGTATACACTTTTTTTTTGGATCGTTGTATTATGTGTATTAGTCTACATACATTATGAATTTCAAAATAAAAGTATTTACAATTGGATAGATACAACTTCATAATATTCACACCGCACAGTACATTCACATCACAAATGATCTATCAATGTATTGTACATACATATTGAGTTTGATTTAGTTCTTTCGAATAATACAAATTCGTGATTTTTTATACCTGTTACTCGTAGAGTAAAAAGTGTTTACTAAAGTTGTGCAAATGTATGTAACAGGCAGACGGACATGACTATATTGACTCAGCTTTTGGTGATGATCAAGAATATATATACTTTATCGTAGATGCTTTCTTCTGGATGTTACATACTCTTGCACAAATTTAATATACTCTACTAGCTAACCCGGCAAACGTTGTTCTGCCATATAAATTGTTTTAGTTTATATTTTGGTGAATATTTCGGTTGAAATACTTTTAACGAATATATTGTAAGTGATTCTGGATGGGATCTATGACAGCCGGAAAAAAAACCCCTCATTTATTTTCTTAATTCAATGTACATAATTCATTAACACGGACATTATTGTTTGAAAAAAGTAATATATTTGTACAATAAAATAGGAAAAAATAATGGAATTCAGTGTTAATTTTGTAGAGCAATTGAGTGTACGAATTTGTTTGTCCGTGCTTAGCTAACACAAATAAAGTCGAAGGTTTGCCCACGTAAGAACACGCCACGTATAACTGTCCGTGTGAAAAACATGGTGTGTCCAAATCTAAGCCGCAAACGGACCTAGTTTGGCCTTGCGACTTATTAATTGTCATAGCGAATGAGAACCTAATAGGAAATTGTATTCGTTTGAATTCAATTGGGGTGTCTTGAAAAATCATTATAATTCGTGTCAGCAAAACATTTTCGGCTCGCAATTTGCCGTTTAATATGGTGGCTTTGATTATGGTTTTCATCAATCTTTTAATGACCAATCGCGTGCCATTGCCCAGCCGTGGTGGGCTTAAATTCCGAAGTAAAATAACCGGAGATCCAACTTTCATTCTTAAAAAGTGTGTTGGCATGCCTGGCAAGTCCAGTATGTTCAAAAACTCTATTGCATAATTTACTGCATCGATCGATTTGTATGATACCAAGTCTGTCAACGTCTGCTGTATCTTGAAGTTTATTTCGTCGACGTCAACATTCTTTGCTGCCAAAATGGCTCTTTCTGCCAGCCACGCATGACTTATGCATTTTGCGAATCAACGATTGTGCAGAAATTAGTGGGCAATTTTATGCATCCAGTATTTTCATGAACAGGAACTTTTCCTTCGCCGATATCCAGCAATTGGTTGGAGAATGTCTCAGCGGATGGGTCTTGATGCATTTCGACACGCATATTTATTTTCAGCTGGACTTTTCCAACACTACGCCAAAGTGGCGATAATTTTAAGCAAGCGTTGATCTTATCAGCGTACGTTGAACGTGGAATGACGGGAAGTGTTTGTCTAAAATCACCTGAAAGGAGTAACAATGTGCCGCCCAATAGTTTGTCGTTGTTTTTGATATCTGTCAGTGTTCTGTTTGACGCCTCAAGAGAGTGTTTGTGTGCCATGGTAAATTAATTCCAGATGATAATTTTGCATTGTTTTATTGCGTCTGGGGTATTTTGAATATTCAATGGCAGCTTAAATGCTGAATGAGCTGTTCTGCCTCCATCCAATAAAGTTTCCGCAATGCCAGATGATGCAACGGCCAAGGCGATACCATTATTTGAACTATTTCGGCGAAAATTAGCGATATGAGAAATGTTTTGCCAGTTTCACCTGGTGCATCCAAAAAAAAGAATCCACTTTGTGCCTCAAAAACTGCCAACATAATGCTGTCGTAAATGATTTTTTGTTCATGATTAAGAAGTGAGACGTTGCGAATAACAACCGCTGCCATTTCTGCAGTATCGTACTGCAGTTCTCGATTCATTTCGGTGTTCATTAGATCAGATGCAATTCGATTTGGAGAATGCATACCGTAAAGACTTAGTGGTAAATTGGCAATGACAACGCAAAGATGCTCGATAGCAATTAATGCTTTATTGTACATTGCTTCGCTGAATATAACCGTTCGATCGCGTCTCGGTGTACGAATTTGGTGCAATATATCGTCAGTCATTTGTTATATTTCGTACGGCTGGAACTAGCAGCCTGGTCCTGGCACGGTGGTAGCCCGGCTGGAGCTCGCCGTATTAGGGTGTGGTTCTTTCCAGTCTAATTTCATCCAGAAATATAAGCAATACTTTTTATAGTTTTGAATCGTGCCAATTCTTTAAAACTAAATGGATAGAGATAGGAAAAGATATGCTATGTAAAGAACATTGAAAAAGTCCGTTTAAAAAAAGAAGAAAAAAATTTTCGATGCTGTCCACAAGTTGACCCCAGATTCACTCAGACACTCCGCTCCACAGGCATGCTTTCACTCATACACTCACGCATACAGACCCCATACATACTTTTCCATACCAGTCACATTCACTCAATATTCCCTACTTGCACGCTACATAGTCAACCTGCTTGATGTCCTGACAGCTTGGCCATGCCCACCCACATTTCCTTTCGCCTTCACGAGGTGACCTTGGGCAATGTTTGGCCTAAAACGAATATCACATAGCCCCCTTAATCCGTCAGTCGTCCGTCTATTTGTCCATGAGATCCCTTGCCGTCCTCAGATCATGAGGTGTACTCACCATTACTCCTTTCTTTTAGCATACCCACCCCAAATGGTAAGCCTTTAGCAACTCATTTTCTTTGCTTTCGAATTCATCAAATATACTATATTTTTATTACCTAAGAATTTCATTATAAATTTCTCTTTACCTCCAGAAGAAGAAAACTACTAATTATAACATAACTAAAAATATAAAAAAAAGACACATTTTCCGCATAATCAAAAACAATGATTTTCCGAGCACCACTATTTCATCACTTATAAAATCACATGAAAGGCCAAGGACAAACAAAGAAGAAAAATTCCCAAAAATATACAAATCAGTGGCATATATTCCTAAATTTTCGGACAGACTGCCAAATTGTTACAACAAGGACCAGGTAGCCATAGCACACAAGCCCATCTACACTGCAAAAAGATTTTTTACGAACACAAAAAGCAAAATAGAACTATTAGACACGAACAACGTAGTATACAAGATACCATGTGCTGGAGACGGGACCAATGTATGCGACAAAGTATATGTTGGCACGACAAAATCTAAACTGAAGACCAGACTATCGGGACACAAATCTGACAAAAAAAGACGAAATGAAACCACAATACAAAAATCAGCGCTCGCGGCCCACTGTGCGGAGAGCGAACATTCTCCAGACATCGCAGCAGTGAGCATATTGGAAAGAGAGCAGCATTACAATAAACGGTTTACATTAGAAATGCTCCACATTATCAACACACCCACACATACTATATTAGACTAAATTTCAAGACTGACACAGACAACTGCGCTCATTTGTATCGTCATCTGTTGGAGACAAACAAATCAAAAAATCAGTTTTAGACTCCACAGCTGATAGACGAGACGCTGTGTTTTTGTATGTATAAAAAGTTAATGTATAGAAAAATGTTTAATTTGTAAAAATTTGTATTTCTTTTTGTGTTATTGTTTTTGTATAGCCCTGAAGACGGATTCCGATGGAACCCGAAATATATCGGAAATAAACCAAAATAGTGGCGTTTTACTTGATTTTCAATAATCACACTTAAAAAAAAAATATACGACCTGGAGCCGGCTAAACACCAAAAACCTTAAAAAAAGAAACTCCAAATAATTGAAAATAATTTAAACTAAAGGAAAATTGTAACTCTAAAAGGAAATATTTTACTGCTTTGCTTGCAAATATTATCCTATAGATACTTTGGCGCTGAAGGCGTTTTATCTAAAACATGCTCATAAATCTCTTGCAAACCCGCTATTAAAAATCACATGTGTTTGCTTGGTGTTTATAATAAGTTGAGATGTTCACTGGTACTTACCTGGTGGTTGATGATGGCGCCAGCATGCTTCACCAGGCTACAAATTTGTGTAAAAGAAAAACCATATATAGTATATAATCGCACAAACGGTCAATTCGCCGATGCACCTCACACACGAACTTTCAGAACAGCTGAGCAGCTAAATTCATAATACTTAAGTACATATATTTTGGGTTTCACACTGCAAGCCAAGCAACAACTACAAGAAATCCAGAAAAATAGAACAAAACAAAAGAAAAAAAAGCTTTCAGGCTAGGCAAAACGCTAGCCGTTTCCCCTCCCCCTTCTGGACGCGCAAGCTCAGCTCGAAGAAGGTGTTGCCGAAGTCGTCCCCTTGACACTGCCTCCCTCGCCGCAGTCCAAGAAGCGATCCGTTGTTTTAAGCGGCTGCTGTCTCCTCTGCGATGCGCTTGTGGATCAACGCATTGATTTTTAGCGGGGTGTAATAGCACACATTGACTTGTGGGTGGCGGCTGCGCTGTGACGGTTGCTGCTGGATTCGATGAGCGCCTGCTACTCCCTCTATCCTCTAGCTCGTTTGGATTTTTCGAAGCGGTGGATCGGCCTTAGCGGTCATTGCCCTTCTGTCGTTTGCCTCCCACTCGTGGATATTTTGGAGGTCGGCTGCTGTTGCTCAGAAGTAGTTCGGTTTTTGGTGGTTGTTGTTACTTGATGCTGGCTTTAACGAATTAATTGAGTTATAAATGCTTTTGCATATTTAAGCTGCTGCCACTTGTGCAAAACAAAATTGTTTGCTATGTCCCGAACTGATGAATGGATATATATGTGGCTTTAGGAAACTTTCTTTGTCTTTCGGCACTGGAGAGTCACAAACTTATCGCCAAAAAAAAAAAAATAAAATAAGATTTCCAAATTAGCACCCGCAATTGATCCCGCCTCTTTAGCTTCTCGATTGGAACTACTGGTACGTTCCTCTGCCTGCTGCTAAGCGGTCCCTTTTAGGCTTTGCCTAAGTGTTGGCTTTTGCCGCTGCTGCGTTTAGCGAGGGTGGATTTGCTAGTTGCAGGCCCACGTAACACCTTGAATCTTTGAGCTTATCCCACAACGCATCTGCTCGTCCCGGAAAACATGTAGTTAACACTATAGCAAATAGTAGACGAATTTGTGGTGCTGTACAGCCCAGTGCTGCTTCAGCAAGCATATTGTCCCAGCGATTGTCGTCTTCGAGCAAGCCGAATGCAAGGCATGCATCTTTATAGGTTGGATACATTGGTCCATTCACTTTCCGTATATCTTGGAATTACAATGGGTCTGTGACATTTACCAACAACAGTAGTAGAAAGAAGCACTCAATCTGCCGTGGATTGACTGTATAAACTCGGCCGATTTGTTTGATTTGAATAGACCGGGGCACCCATCAACTGGATTGCCTTGCTTGCGAGGCATCCATTTTTTTGTTTGATTCCATGTGTAATAGCGTGATACTTCGGAATAAAGTAGTGTTCGTTCAAAGGCACCGAAAGTATCTGCACTATTGCACAATTTGAAAAATTCAGTGAGCGTAGTTTTTAGCAGGGTTCGGAATCGCTCTTTGCCCGCGGCTCAAAAGGGCAGCGACTTGCCCGCGGCTCGAAGACTGCTGCCCGCCGCTCGGGGCAACGGGCCAGAATCCGCGGGCAGCGGGCCAGCAGCAGCCCGCAGCTCCGTAAAAATTGCCGGCTGCCCGCAGCTCCATAGCAATTGCCCGCTGCCAGCGGGCGCTGCCCTTTTGGGTTGCCCGTTGCCTGCGGGGGCGGGCAATTGAGAACCCTGGTTTTTGGTGCATTCACGGCACGCTCAATCGCAGTCTCGTTGGTGAAAAATACGCGCTGACCGTTTACAAGATGGACGGCTAAATGTACAACTGTGGGGTTCGTTCATGAATTGGGAAACCAAAGATACGCCAGACAGCTTCATTGGAGCTGAAGTACCGTCCAATTTGGTAGCGTATTATTTCGTCGTTGTCATTTGATGGAGCAGCAATCGGATTGGTGTTTTGGATTTGAAAAACAGCCATATCGCTGCCTTTATTCACATACTAAGAAATGTATTTGATAGTTTCTAGTCGGTCTAGAAGGAACAGAAAAGTTAAGACGACATAAAAGTTCAGAAGAATCTACATCACCGATAATTAGCTTATGCAGAAAAGAAACACCTAAGACTACGGTTAGCTAGCGAGGGTAGGTCAATAAGCAAGAGTCCGCTGGAGTACGATGGTAAACGAAGATTGGGGTTCCAATTTAAGCCTCGAAGGGCAAAAAGCAAGAATTGCTTCTGGACACACGTGTAAATAACATTTTTTTTCACAAGAAAAAAATTATTTTTTTCATGAAACTAACACGAACATTTTTTACACGCATGATTCTATCACGCGTGTGAGAAATTTTTGCAAAAAAATATGAGAGCAAATTTTTTTTTACACGAGGCCGCTAAAATTTCTCACACGCGTGATAGAACCATGCGTGTAAAAAATGTTCGTGTTAGTTTCATGAAAAAAATAATTTTTTTCTTGTGAAAAAAAATGTTATTTACACGTGTGAAAAAATTTTTTACACACTGTATTTTTTCTTTGTGTTAATTTTTCACGTGTTAAAAATAATGAGTGTTAATTTACGAACCCTGTGACTGACCGAATCTATGGTCAGAAGGTAAATTTAAAACATTTCCAGCAGCTTGATTCAGGGACGGGGAAGGAGACAAATCAAGGATATTTCCTGGCGAAGCGGACAATGATAATGTTGGAGTCATTTCATTACTTAAAGGGGACTGTTGGGCCACTTTTCGTATATTTAGTTTATTTTCATTTTCTTATTTACACAATAAAGTTGTTTAACTTTGCTATTATTTGAATGAATGTTAACCCATCTGAAACCACTGTAATCATGTACACATAACTGTCAACTGTTAGAATCCTCTCTCTTACGCCTTCGACTTTTGTTCGCTTAGGCTATGAAAGCTGTTAGTTCTAAGAATAAAATGAGTTCACTTTTGCACATGAGACGCGACGGTTGTTCTTTCTGGAAAGATCGTTTAAATTGCACCGCCCATGATCTGAAGTTTCATGCGGTTAAGAACACGCTCTTAATCATCCAACATTCTGGCGCCCAACGTGGGGCAGTGTTATTTTCAATACTAAAAAATTCCGGGAAAAATCCAATCCTCCGTCAGTGAATTCCACTTTGAACTTTGCCGCAATTCGCTCGCCCGTCAGTGCACGCGGTACGATTTGAGCTTTGGACTACGTCGGTCGCCGCTCAATCAACGGGACACGCATACTCATCCAAAGCACAGCAGCACACCTGGTCAATGCATACAGTTGTAGTGGTCGCAGGTCTGCTCAGTCCACCTGGACATTCCTACGCTGCTCCAGCTACGCTCACCTTAAGTAAGAGGCCTCTGTCGCCTACACCCCCTCGAGAAGGCCTCTGTCGCCTACACCCCAGCTAAGAAGACCCCTGTCGTCCACACCACTGGCATCAGCAGCAGATTCCTCATCGCACATCGTTGGATGTAAGTCTGCTCAATCCCAGTGGACACCATTCGCCCTAACCTAAGTCATCGTTGGAAGCCGTTGCCGCCCCCCTTGCCGACAACGCCGCTGCCCATTACCCGCTACCTCATTCGCCGTTATCTGTATCTTCTCTTCACTCGCTTCATACATACATGCATACGTAAATTCAACATAACCTCGTGAGTACATGTGCATGTGAAATACACACATACAAACGCAGCTGAAGTCATAAGCACATGCAATATAGTTCGCAATTGGTCACATTGAAACTAGTTCACTGGTTCAACATCGGAACTTTGGAGTTGCCACATACGCGCAGTGTGTTCAAGTTCTGTTCTGCATAACCACAAATTATTCTCGCAAATAATAAATAAAGTTAAAATTATTCTGCATAATTATGGCAAATGAAGCACTTGACTCTCTAAAACAAAAGCGCTCCAATCTTCGTAGGAGCATCTCTCGTATCAGCGCTGCAGTTAATCCAGATCAGAAATCCGAAAAGCCGAAGCCGCCACTGTCGCCAGCTGAACTAACCTGCCGCCTGTCAATCTTGGAGTCATACTTCAAGCAAATCCTGGTTGTTCAATCCGAAATCAAACAACATGATCCGGATGACGCACAGGCTGACTATCGCAACGAACTGGAAGATTTATATTATATATTTCTATAAAGGTTTGCATTAAGGAACAACTTGGAGATGACTTGCACAATGTTACTGTGGCAGAGGCACCAGCAGCACCTGTTACGTCTATAAAATTGCCCCGACTTGCGCTTTCCATATTTGACGGCAAGTACTCGGTGTACAAGAACTTCATCACTACGTTCAAGCAGGTCGTCGATCAACAGTCATCACTTTCCACGATCGAGAAGTTCAATCAGCTGATAAACTGCCTACAAGGCGCCGCCTTAGAATCCGTGAGGGCTTTTCAGGTCGCACCTGAAAACTATTCGAAGGCATTAGCACGTCTAAGGGCTAGGTATGATAACCCAACTATTGTATTTCTTGACAGCATCGCATCGTTGTTCAATTTGGCTCCTGTCAAATCACCAAATAGATCACAGTTACTCAACCTAATTGACAACGCATCAGCTTTATACAATTCGCTAAAATCTTTAGGCACAGAATCTCAAATTGCGCAAGTTATGCTTATTGCCATTGTCATGGAAAAGGTCGATGAAGGAACGAGACAAAAATGGAATGAATCATTAGACTTCACAACAATCCCTAATTGGAATGCATGTCTAAATGTTGTTGAGTGGCACTGCCAACACTTGGAGTCTGCCATCAAGCCCAGCGCTACCACGTCCAAGGAGGTTGGGAAATCACGTCAACAACAACTATCACGCACGGGACATAGCTTCAACTGCGCCACGCAGTCATGCCCAATCTGCTCCAGAACCGATCACAGGATCTTCAAGTGCACGCAGTTTCCAGACATGGCTATTACCGAAAATTATGAATGTGTTAGGAAACACACACTATGTTTGAACTGCCTCGGCCAAGGCCATCACGCAGTTAAATGTACATCCTCCAACAGGTGCCGGCTCTGTTCAAAACCGCACCACACAATGCTTCATCGTGATTCGGCCGAAATGATCACAGCGTCTGCCAGACCATCGTCTCACACACAGACTCAACGAATAGCCTCTGGAGCTGTTGCGCACACACATATGGATAACCGCCCTGACCAAATCATCTTGGCTACCGCAATGGTTCTGGTTCAGGATTCAACTGGTCAATTTATGGTAGGACGTGCGTTACTTGATTCATGTTCTCAAGTTAATTGCATTTCAGAAGATTTCGCACAAAGACTTCGACTTCCTCGCACCAATGGTCACATGGTCATTCGAAGTATCGGAGAATCACTCACTCACATCCAACACAATACATCCACTATTGTGATATCACGCCTTGGAGGGGAGGAAATGCCTATACAACTTTGCGTTACATCACACATAGCGTATCAACCCGATTCAGAGATAGACATTTCATCATGGAAGATTCCCGAGAACGCTCCACTGGCTGACGAAAGGTTTTATCAATCTCGCCGCATTGACTTGTTGCTTGGAACCGAAACGATCTTCAATGTACTATCTGTGGGACAAATAAGACTCGGCCCACAACTACCGACCTTGCAGAAGACACTTTTCGGGTGGATTGTCTAAGGACGTGCTGGGAACAAAGGCCAAACAAATGCAGGCAACACTTTTCTCTCACTTGACGAATCAATCAACCAAAACATGGAACGTCTGCGGCAAATTGAGGAAGTTTCGAAACCTGCGGACAAATACACGCCTGAGCAAACTAAATGTGAAGAATTGTTTGTCAAATCTGTTCGTCAAACTGGAGACGGAAGAATCGTGGTTCATCTGCCATTCGGAGATAACCCCAATCTACTCGGCAACTCACTCCACACGGCTCAAATGAGATTTATGGCCCTTGAGCGTCTTCTTAATCAGAATAGAGATCTCAAGACCCAATATGTACAATTTATGAAAGAATATGAGCGCTTGGGTCATATAAAGTTGGTCACTAGTCCGCTATTAGATGAAGCGCACTTTTATATACCGCATCACTGTGTGCTGAAGTTGAAGAGCACGTCTACAAGCCTGAGGGTAGTTTTCGACGCCTCGTGCAAAATGTCATCACAAAAATCGCTTAACGACTTGCTCCTAGTTGGACCAACCATACAAACTGATTTGTATGCTTTGCTCTTACGTTTCAGGACATATCTGTATGCTATCACGGCCGACATAGTCAAAATGTACCGGCAAGTGCTGATCGATCCAAGCCATCGAAAATTCCAGTACATTTTGTGGAGAGACGCCCCAGACAAGGAACTGTGTACGTATGAGCTGACAACCGTCACTTATGGAACAGCTGCTGCACCCCACCTGGCCATTCGCAGCATGGCACACTTAGCTGATCAACAAGCAGATAAGTACAAAATGGGAGCCGAAGCGGTCAAATCGTCTTTCTATGTGGACGACTTTCTATGCGGAGCAGATTCTCCCGATCGCCTTCGACAACTCCAAACCGAAGTCACAAACATCCTGAAGGCAGGAAAAATGGAGCTCGCAAAGTGGCACTCCAATCACAAGGACTTCGTTAACGATACAACCATGAAAGATCTTAATTTAGACGAGGATGCAACCACTAGCACTCTAGGTTTAATTTGGGACCAACGACAAGATTTCTTCAAGTTCACCTTCAGGCCTAAAGCTCAGTCTGAAAGAATCACCAAACATTTCATCCTATCAGTGGCGTCATCCCTATTCGACCCACTTGGATTACTTTCGCCACTAATCATTGTCGCCAAAATCTTATTACAGGAACTTTGGCTACTCAAGTTGAGCTGGGACGAGTCAGTTCCACACTCATTACATGAAGCATGGACAACATTTGTGTCATCAATGTCTTCGTTGGAGTCTCTGTCAATCCCTAGATTTTGCATGCAGGCAAAGACGCGAGAACTGCAACTACATGGATTCTGCGACGCCTCTATTCGCGCTTATGGATGCTGCTTCTACGCACGAACGGTCGACGAGGATGGCAGGGTAATGGTGCACTTGGTCACATCCAAATCAAGGGTAGCTCCAACGAAAAAGAGATCGTTACCTAAGCTCGAGCTCTGTGGAGCACATCTTTTGGCCCAGCTGTACATCAAGGTATTGGCTGTCTTCAACAATCGAGACTCGGCCACATTTTTATGGTGCGACTCGCAACTTGTGCTACACTGGATCAGACAACACTCGGCGACGCTATCAACATTTGTTGGAAATCGCATATCCGACATTCAAGAGGACACATCGGATTGCCACTGGAGATACGTCCCCACTCGTCAAAATCGAGCTGATTTAGTCTCAAGAGGATGCACGCTGTCAGCACTCACACAATCAGCATGGTTTAAACGACCTTCGTATTTACTACAAGAAGCTCAAAACTGGCCTGCTGACATCCGTGCCAATCTCGACATGGATGTTGTGGAAATGGAAAAGCGAAAATCATGAGAACCATGAGTACCCCGAACTATCTTTTGGAACGTCTTAGCGAGATAAGCTCCTATCAACGCTGCTTAAAGATAGTGGCCTTCATGTTTCGATTCGGCAAAGCAGCAAGAAATTCGAAATTCGACACAAAACATCCATCCCCAGAAGTACTCCAAAAGGCCTTACACTGCATAATTTGGAATTTGCAGCAACGCCACTTTGCCGAGGAAATTCTCGCACTTCAAAAAGGAAGGCAGGTTCGCAGTCACCTAAAGTCTCTATCTCCTTTCTTACAGAGTACAAATGGACTTACGCTACTTAAAGTAGGAGGTCGTCTGGAACTCGCACCGATTCCAGAAACCCAAAGGCATCCCATAATGCTTCCCAAGAAGGCCGTCTTAGAAATCAACTATGTTCGACACCTTCACCACACTAGCTACCACGCTGGCGCAAAGGTGCTGGTAGGACTGATCCGCTTTCAATTCTGGATAGTGAACGCCCGAGATGTCGCTCGTCGAGTCGTCAGGACTTGCCTTCACTGTATGCGGTATCGACCCAAGATGTTACAGCAAGTGATGAGAAACTTTCCTGTAGAACGCCTAACGCTGTCTAGGCTCTTTGCACGCTGCGGAGTTGATTTCTGCGGACCAATTCCCACCTATCTGCGCATCTGGGGGAAGGGTCCCTACAAGAGCTACATCGCAATCTTCGTGTGTTTCGCCACCAAGGCAGTCCACATAGAGGTGGTTTACGACCTCTCAACGGATGCATTCTTGGCTGCATTGAAACGCATGATTGCCAGACGAGGACTGCCCACTGACATATTTTACGACAACGCGACAAACTTCGCAGGCGCTTGCAACAAACTCAAGGAACTAAAGGAGTTTCTCTTCAAACCCGAGTCCCAAAACACGATCACAAGGTATTGCGCTAATGAGTTTATAAATTTCCGATTTATCCCTCCCAGGGCTTCCCAGTTTGGCGGCCGCTGGGAAGCCTCGGTTAAGAGCGCGAAAGGCCTACTTAATCGCACCTTGATGGATGCCCGACTAACGTTTGAAGAACTCTGCACCGTTACGGCTGAGACAGAAGCTATACTCAACTCTCGCCCAATGACTCCACATTCATCAGATCCAAATGACTTGACTGCGCTTACACCTGGTCACTACCTGACAGGCGATGCGCTGCGTGCTCTTCCAGAATGGCCAATCTCAGACGAGAATCTTGGTCACTTGGAACGTTGGCGCCGCGTGAACGCAATCAAACTGCACATCTGGAGACGCTGGTCAACGGAATATCTTCACGAACTTCAGGCTCGAGCAAACTGGACCAAGCCGTCACCAAACATCGCCATCAACGACATGGTCATAATCCACGAGAATCATGTTCCTCCACATCGCTGGCTGCTAGGTCGCATCGAGGCAACTGTTCCCGGCAAGGATGGCTATGTACGCGTCGCTGATGTCAGAACCACCAAGGGAATCGTTCGGCGTCCAATACACAAACTGGCCCGTCTACCAATTGATTGAAAGCAACTGGGTACTTTCAATGGGGCCGGGATGTTGGGCCACTTTTCGTATATTTAGTTTATTTTCATTTTCTTATTAACACAATGAAGTTGTTTAATTTTGCTATTATTTGAATGAATGTTAACCCATCTGAAACCACTGTAATCATGTACACATAACTGTCAACTGTTATAATCCTCTCTCTTACGCCTTCGACTTCTGTTCACTTAGGCTATGAATGCTGTTAGTTCTAAGAATAAATTGACTTCACTTTTGCACATGAGACGCGACGGTTGTTCTTTCTGGAAAGATTGTTTAAATTGCACCGCCCATGATCTGAAGTTTCATGCGGTTAAAAACACGCTCTTAATCATCCAACAGGGACAATGGAACCGATGACGGAGATTGTTTCGAATTGCCAGTCACGGGAGGTGGAACATCTAGAAATTGAGGCTCCAACCGACGTGCGGGTGGTGATTCGAATTTAAATTCGTTCGGAGCTGGCGTCAAACTCACTTGTGAGATGCTTGGATATTTGCTCCAAGCATCTAAGAGCGATCGTCAAAAATCTCTTAAAATTTTCGCTAACCCACACCAATACTCAATGGATAATCTTCTCCAAGGTGGAACGTTGACGATTGGTGTGGGCGGGTGATGGGTGGTGGGTGGCAAACGTGCTGTCAGCAATGTATGAGTTAACAACAATAACATTCACAAAGCCATAAAATAAAGTAAAACAATAACAACTCCTAACACGCGCATCCGCTTGCGCAAGTTCAAAGCCCCAATTTACGGAAA
>JAWNNM010003187.1:0-32937 GCA_035044965.1 Lordiphosa andalusiaca
ATCGCATTATTATAACCAATTTTATGAACAATTGAAAATTCAATAAAAATACCGCAAGATTTTTTGGACAACCTTATATGACAGCCCGCTAAGAAAATTAATTTAAAGTACAATGAGCGATTAACTAAGATCGATTATAATTATTATAAACCATCTGCCAAATTGATGGTGTGTGCAGAGAATATACTTATTCGCCCACCCAACATATGGAAGATCATTTAAACAAAAATCATCTCGATGAGTCTTGTTCGAGCTCTTTTGATGATTAAGAAAATACTAGAATCAAGTGCGATTGAAAGAACACTCTCAGATTACTCATAAACATGCTTAAAATGTGATTTAGTGAAGTAAAACTCAAAATGCACTCGAAAATGATTCGAAACTAAACATAAGAACGATTCATCAAAAATCAAATAATTCATAAACTGAGCGGAAAGCAAGACCGAAAACCAATCTAATGCATTGCCCGAAGGCTTTTAAATACATCAAACCGAAAGCCCAACTGACTTTCTGTCTTCAAAAAACTGGATACCTTAAGTAATATGCTGTAGTAATACGCTTTCATCACTAGACCTTAAGCTCATACTACCCCACAAACAAATTAATTCAGTTGTCGGTAGTTAACGGCATTGTTACCATGACATTTCATTTCTCGTTGATCAAAACCAGCTCAATTGGCCATTTCTTAGACAAAAGAAAGCCATTTTCAATGCTTTTGTTGTAAAATGGGTTAACAATTTGCTTTGACCCTGAGCTAGTTTTCATTTTTTTGGACCCAACTTCTTCAAGCTGTTATGATTGCACATTTTTGGCCAAGTTAATCGAAACTCTAATGAAGTCTTCTATATGCCAATTATAGCATTCACGACAAGTAATGATAAATTATATGCCATAACTGTATTAAGCCAAAACAAAAAAGTTTCTCGGACTCATGTATTATGCATTGTCTTAGGAGCTGGCCAAAAAACGTTGCCGAAAAAAAAATGTGCACACAAAAAGTCAGAAGTGAACAAGTGTTTCAAATGAAAACAGAAATAATTTATTGCGGGGTATTCGAAATTGGTATTCAATCATTATGGTTTCAATAGGGGCTGCTAATCCGGGGCAGACGATGGCACTCATGGCGGCTAATGTGCTTTAGCATAATTTTCAATGCATTGCGTCGCTCACAATTGGCATGGGCCAGTTTGCAGGAATTGTTGAACTTGTGGCAGTATTGGCCATCGGTGGCATAGGTGGGACTGAGGACCGCGTTGGGGCAGTGAATAGTGCCACGGCAATTCCGATTGTGATGCACATGGGAGTGAGCCGAACCAGAGACCAATACAGGACGTCGGGAATGATGCATTACAGGACCTAGTGCAGGCAAATAGTGGGTTTGCTCATGACTGTCCACACGATTAAGGTAAACTGGGACTGTCTGTCCAGCAGGTGGCAGGTATAGATTGCCTTGAGTTTGTCCAGCTGGTGGCAGATAAAAATTGCCTTGATTATGAGCTACAATGCCCAAGATCAGGCAATTGAACAGAACTATAAGACGGCCAGTCATTTCTTTGAATGTGGTTTGGGACACAACTGATGCTTCTCCTGGCCAAGCTTCACACTTTTATAGGTACCGCAAAAGATGGCTCCGCGAATGTCTTATTAAGACACACAAATTCTAATTACGAAAGCTCTAAATGAATTAATTAAAAGATAAGCACTTGATGAATGATCTACCTAACATAAACACACACACACACACACACCCAAACATCAATTATCAACAAGTAAAAATATGTATGAAATTAAAGCTGGCTGCTGTTTCCCCATTGACACAGTTCTTGGTGCTTGCACTTTGAACTCCGTAAAATGAACTCAAACACAACACGTGCAGGAATTTGTTTATAACTATTGAACTGTTTTTCAACATACACTGCTGTCGGGCACTTACACCCCATTTCAAAGTGGAACTTGGCAAAATCTTAACAGCTTAAAGCAGTGGTGGGCATGAAATCTGAGTTTGGGTGGAGTCCAACAATAACAATAGAAACAAGTAAGGGCGCTGCAGTCGAGTTTCCCGACCACAAAATACCCTGTTCATTTGTTTTCATTTATTTTGTTATTTTGAACCTAAATGTAGGCAACACTTTTTTCTAGTCCTGGACGGACTGACGGACGGACGGACGGACAGACGGACGGACGGACACACAGACATGGCTATATCGACTCGGCTGTTCATGCTGATCAAGAATATATATACTTTAAGGGGTCGGAAAATTTTCCTTCTCCCTGTTACATACATTCGCACAACTTCATGATCCCCCCTTTTCCCATTTTCAATGGGAACAGGGTATAAAAAACTACAGGAACGGCTCCCCCGAAGTTTCAATACCCTTGCAGTTCGTATAAATTATTTAAATTAATGTATTATATCAGTATCATTCAATAAGATCATTTTCGATTGACAGCTATATGCAATAGTCCGAGAGACAGTTGAGTGCGGCTGGCGCCAAGAAGCGAGGATTTTGTATAGTTTATTGATATAATTTCGACCTTCGCATTGAAAATTAAAGTCCGAAAAAAAAGAGAATTTCATACTTCGATCAAGAAGTCTTGATGTCGTAGGTTAATAAGATTGAATAATCTTGATCCAGGAGTGAAATTCTTGATCGAAGTATTCTTGACCCAAGCTAGATCCGTTCAATACCTTTCCCAAACACCACTGTCCAATTAAAAAACAAAACTGAGAGAGCGAATTCAAAGCTGTGTACTCTCAAATGTGCTTGCTCTCCTCTCTCAGTTTCTTTACCTCACTCCCCTTGCCTAAAACACTATACTGAGAACGAAATTAGGTCGACTTCAAGAGCGAAATTCTTTTAAGTTCAAGAAAGAATATATTTTTTTGAAGAGCATCCTTACTTAAGATATTGGGTGCATTAGATCGAACTACGAAAGGCTTAAAACCATCCTGATCCTGACTCGAGATTGAACTAATTTGGAGTTTCCAACACAACAGCGGAAGAGCTAAAGAAACTAAAACGAGAAAATCTCTACAATACAGTGAGGCGAAATGGGTACACACACATACATACAGGGTTCTTTTCAAGTTTAGAGAGCAGTTTACTGTATAGATTTTTTCTCTGATACTTCTTTGTCAGTCCCCAGACAGTCATAGCAATGCTGAAATTGGGAAACTAAATTCTATTAAAGATAGATCCAAGCTTTTGCAGACAACTGAAGCCTGCAAGATCTTGCTGGTTTAAAATTTGTGAAACAACCTTTTCTCGGATTTAGTGCATTCAAAAAATCTAGCTCAATTAAATCTCTGTCGAACATGCTCCAAACCCTTTTCAAGATCAAATCAAATATAAATGTCGATCAATGTCGCGAATCCTTGATTTGATCCAACGAGGGATCAAGTCGAGTCTTAGCTTAATCAATATAAAATCAATCCAGTGATTTCTTACAGCTAGAGTCAACAACAAAGCAGCAATCTATATAACTTTTAACCGCATTCCGATTTGTTCCTTAAATTAAATCAAAAATCTTTAAAGAAGGTCTGAAGGTTTAAATGTCTTTCTAACAAATTACATAACTTTTATTACTGAAAGTGTCAAGTGATAGAATCAGTTGGGAATGGCATAGGCTGAGTTGTGAATAAACCCGATCTTTGTTTCATTTCAAAACTATTAATTCTTTTTTAGATTCTATTAGTTCTAGAGTTTTGACTGCAGTTTTTTTCTGAGTGTAGATTTCATCGATTTAGTCCGGACTTACTATGGACGGCTCTGTTCTACATATTCGCAGCTCTGTTTGCAAATTTTCATACTATTTTTCATACTATCTTTGATATGCTCCAAATTTGTTTTCGAATATATTTAAAAACACCAAGAGTATGCAGACTTCGGCTTGTTGAAAACATTCATCTCCTATTTTCTGATATTAGCTAACTTAGGCTAGTTGAGTCTAATTTATGGTTGAATTGTTCATTTCATGATCTCAGATAGCCAGATAGTTGTGTGTACAATAGTTATTAGTTCGCAGAACAACGCTGGTATAATAGAAAGTCGTATCGTACTTAATTTAATTTGTAATTATAAACTTCATTTTGGCGGTGCGCATTATTAATTTGTATCAGTGAACAAACGCCCTCTGCTCGGTGACTCATTATAGATTTACCTCTTGAGCTAACAAAACTTTTATGAGCTTCAGTTACCTAACACCTTGCCAGTTGCCAACATCCACAAGTGGGAATATTAGTTGAATACGCCAGTGACGAAAGCAAGACCGATTGGTACACATTTAAGTTACCTATCAGTTTCGATGTAATAACAAAGGTTTTTTAAATCAAACTTTTGGCCCAAAATTTAATTACCGATTCTGATTGTATCTACATGGGCTGCCTGATAAGACAAGAAATTCGTAAACAACATCTCACCTAAGTTAATGTCAAGTTTGACTTTAGGTATAGTAAACGGGCTAAGAATCTTTTCATGCCAGTGCATCTATTGTAGTTGAAAAGTGACATCGGTAAAAAACAAGAGCGTAAGTTAAAGTCGACACTGCCCGACTTCGATACACCCGTTACTAAGGTAAACAAGTGTATAATAGCTTTCCCACAAAGTTTATTAACAGAGCACTAACTTTTATGTTCACATTCCCCATTGAAAAATTTAGTTTCTGGAATGAAAGCCGGTTGTGAACCAACCCGAAACCAAACTCCAATAAACTGTTTTTGACTTCCCATAATCCGAAATTTATATAATAAAGTTTGTAGTATTTGTAAAGGTTCTTTTAACTCGATAATTTCTATTTCTAACTTTTGCTAAGATTATAAATTCAACATCTAGTTTCTGCTAATGCACTTGTAACCAGCAATTCAACTGAAAATCATAGCATTCTAGGTTCTATCTTTATCTTTATCAGTGTGATATTACAAACTTTTGTTATGTTTGATTTACACCTCATATTTACCTATTTACTATTGCCTTCTATCAAATCTTCAAAAAAATCTAGGCTCAAAAAATAATATAAATTTTGGAATATTTTGCATCGTTTAAACTACACAGAATAAAAATTGGTAGAATCAAAATCAAATTGATTTTAACTCGACCTTCGGATTAAAATTTCAAGTCGGGACTGACTGACTTCTGTCAACGTTTGGGATTGATTTTATCCCGGATATCTCGAATATCTAGTACTTTTGTGTACATTTGAAAATATCTGCAAATTTTGGAAATTTTGGACCATTTCCTGCCCCATTCTTCAACTTAGAAACCTTTACGGGGAAGCGTTAAACTATTACCTAATGTTAAGATAATTTGGTTAGTTTTTAGACCTTAAATTCTTAAAGATCGATAATTTCAAAAATGTATACCCTATTAACTACATAATTTTCCTATATTTTTTCAAGAGGCACATAATTATTTCGAGCTTAGGTGAAAAGTTTCAATTCTCTGAAATATGCGTATTTATCATGAGAATCAAAGCAAAGCCAAAGTGTTTCTACACAGAAAAAAAAGATAACGATATTTAGTATCAATCGGGAATTTTTCAGTATCGAATCGGCCTTCATCTGAAGAATACCCAGTTGATATGATCGAAAATATCACTCGTACATTTCGAACAAATCAATGTGAAATGTTTCAGATCAACAATCTGATATTTCTTAATATCCCTGATCTATTTTTAATGGGATTAATATTTTTATAATATCAAAGGGGTATTATTGTATAATGTATTATTATGTATCAAAGCGATATTTGTATAGTACCTATTGGACATGGTTCAAATGTCAAAGATATATTAGAATGAAAATTAGTGACTTTAGTTGGCTCCAGGTCCCGAAAAGTTGCGTTTGTTTGCAACTGGAAACAACTTATGCATTTAAATACACCAAAAAGAGCTGGTTGCCTTTATAGTACTGTTTCATGAATCTCCCGATTCAACTGTGGCTGTTTGAATGTCTCTTCATGCGCTTTAAGCAGTTGGGAATTGCAATCAACAATGAAAGCAAAAACAGACAAATCGGAAGAATATTCGCTGTCTCGCGTGCTGCGGCAGAGCCATGTACATTGTTTTTGCCTCTTTCGAGTTGGACTATAGCTGTCGCTCTTTGTTTTAAGAAACTCTGTTTGTCTCTTTCTGCCCTCAGATTTTCGATGTCTTTTTGATCTAAAATCACGTCACTAGGGTATTTTTCATATCACTGTAAGAATTTCGCTTATTAATATAATATAATATTTTTAGTATCAATGTAACACTACAGCATCATACTGATATTAAATAGTAAGTCTTGGATCTTTAAAAATTGGTATTTTTGAAATTATATTGGAAGATCAACTCGATATTTGATCTTATTTTTTCTGTGTATTTATATAAAGTATTGTGACAAAATAAGCAGATCTTAAGATCCAGATGTATTAGTTTTTTCGTAATGGTTATACAACTTAGTTTTCGTTTTAATAGGTTAATTAATGTGACAGAAGGACCTTAAATTGTAAACACGCCTCTTTCAACACACGTCGACGCAAATAACTCTTGATCCAAACGAGTTGAGGAAAACGGATAATATATTCGAATTCAGCGCTCGAAAATTCACAAGAAACATTTGCTGTCTTCGCTGGTCCCAGACCTGTGCAATTTAAGGGCCGTTCTCGTATGTTCATGTTTTTGAAAGACTAGAAGCATTTGGTGAAATTAGATTACTCATAAAGTAAAGTCCACCTAGACTTGTAAAAATTGGAATGTGAGAAAACGGTAATAAAAAAATTATTGAAATTCTTATATAATACTTACAATAATATTAGACTTCTTCAAAAAGGCCGCTATAAAAGGGACCTATATTAAGGATTTAATTCGCTTTGATATTTTCGTAAAGTATTACTTCTTAGCATTAAAACAAAATGGTATATCTTCGCTCAAAATAATCACAGAAATATTTGGCACTGTTTATTTTAAAGCTAAATATTATACTTTCGATAAAATCAAGTTAGACAAACCCATAAAATGAAACAAAAAATTATAAAAATAAATTATAATCATCTTTATATCTATCCATATAATCTAGACTTGAAAGACCATTTCCGAATAAAGGGTCGTATTAAACACACGAAGCACGACCAACACTTCAATGTACTGGATTTCTAAAATCTAGTCCAAACTCTGGACATTTCTTTAAAGTAACATAACCAGAGAAGAGTGCAAGGCAATTCCTAAATGACTTCATAAATGACTACAGCAATTCTCTAGAAATAAACAAACTAATGAATGGAGTTACAGAAAGAAGGATAGAGAAATGAATGGACGTATACAAAAGTTCGAAAAGTTTAATTTTCACCCTTCTGTCGACATTTAAACATCAATTTTTCATAACCATTAGAAGTTTTTTAGCTTCCTTGAATGGAAATCTCAGATCCATTTAACATTAAATTGATTTTTAAATATCCAAAAATGGATTTTGAAAATTAGCCATTCCAATTAGATACCGAATCATCCGATGGGTAGTTTTTAACATATACATACTTTTTTTTGTCTTATGTGTGATTTGAGTAATGACAAGGGAAATAATTCGGGAATAAGGAGACGAATGAACAGAGATATGAACACAAGAAAGAATAGAATAATCACAAGAAGAATGGATTGAAAGTCGAGAAGGCTATACTAACATTGTCTGAGCCGATATTTTTATAGCTTTGGAAATGCCCGTTTTCACTTAAGTCGGTGGTTTAAGGTTGAACTCAAATATTCTCTGACTTTGCGAATTTCGTCGAAGATAAATGTTATGACCAAATCAATTCGTAAAAATAAAATTTTTATAATTACTGGTTTAACAATTTTTTCTATAATATTGTCATCCGGCTCCCCAGTTTAAGAAAGGTATCAACATACAAGATTGTCTCACTAAGACCCACTTTCCGAACCATCGTTCCTATTGACATAGTCATCCGATTTTCGATTCGAAAACAGACATGTCTAAAAAAAATCTGAGCTTAGGGACGCTAGCATTGAAACCCCCAAGGTGTTTCTTTCTAAGGCCCTTTTGGTCCACTGGGTTCCTATGAAAGCTCTACATTATTTCCAATCCGTGTGCTTTCAACATGATAGTAGCTTGAAGTAGGATGAAGACTTGGAGCAAAATTTCTACTAGATATCATCTTAACTGAGAGACTAGCTAGGAGACTGAGACTGAAACTGGGAGACTGGTCAAACGAGATAATGGGTTCGCAATCAAGTGTTCCTATTTTCTGCAAGCTCCTGGGGAACATTGGTATAGCCTCTATAAGGAGGCTATAACAGAGCAGTAAATACGAAAAAATGGCAGTAAACTGAGAAATGAGCAAGGGAATGAATACAAGATAAAAGAGAGATACACAGAAATGATTACAGTAATGCTTAGCGCAGTATTTGTGGAAAGCGCTTCCTTTTAAAGTAGAGCTATTAGCAATAGAAACTGCATAGTCTTTTCGCTCAAAGCGCTGATGTAGTTTAACTAACAAAAGATAAATAGCTACTAATATGGGAGCAAGTAGGGAGTTTCTTTCCCATCGAGCTTTGCCTTCTTTCTGACTTGTTTGGACAAGTGGTTCTTCTACTTTGGTTCACCGGTGTTGGGAGAAAACGTTTTATCTACCATCTTACACTACGATTCTCTATGATAATATTTAGTTAAATGTTTTGAATCGACTTAATTAAATGCGCTTTAATATTCATTTATGCAAAATTAGCTTAAATAATCTCAAATTAAAAATCCAGTAAGTGCCTGACAAATTAATTTGTGTTTTTATTCTTAGTTAATTATAGATAAAATGCCAACCTTTTGTTTAAGCCACGTTCAAAAAAGCTGAAAATATATAAATTTTTTAAAATTCTGAACCATTTTTTACTAGCTAAAGAACTTACTCTCGCCAGTTTTGCAGATGTGAACATTCATCATGCATGCATTGCCAAAAGTTCTGGTCTCTCCCCTGTAAGTGCCCGTCACTGGACTAAATATTTGAGGACAGACATCAGGACATCTTTTCTGACACTCTTGTCTTGTGCTGATGGTAAGGGCTATAGAAATGGTTTAATTAAGTTAACCTTTAATTAACTCTAATCTCAATTGATTACCTGGCTTGCGATAACAATTTTCCTTATCGAAGTAGCATTTATTACGAAAAACGTTGCAAAAACCCCCGCCTAAAGCCCAGACCACTTCTTCCGTATCGGGACAATTGCCAGAACAATTGGCATTGACCTGGCTCAGAGCCAAAACAATGAGAACACAAAGTGAGAGAAACGATTTCATTGTGTACCGTGTGCGTGTGTGTGGAACAGCGCTCGTCTGGAGACTAACTTCCAGGTGTTGAGTGAAGATGCGTTTATATAGACGTTAAGGCCATGGAAATATTTATCTAGTGTTAATAATTGCCAGCTATGCCGTCACATACGTGCCAGCTGTGGGGATTTTTTGGGTAGCTAATTTAGAATACCTAATATACCGCGGGCGCGACCAACCCGAACGTGACTTGGTCAGCTGTTTGGGGGAATCAAGTTCTCTGGCTCGCTCTCATTAAAATAAATAACATTTACAAAAGAGAATCGACACTCAGCTCTCTGCTCTGCTCTACGTGACTCTTAAAATGTTGTTTATTTATTTGTAGCCTAACAAAATTCAGTTTAGTGCTGGTTTACAGATGAGATGCAGGTTTCAAATCAGATTTAAAACACTTCAAAAGTGTTTCTGTGCAATTGAAGCTCGACCTAAATATTTATTTTCGTGCGCTCT
Organism: Lordiphosa andalusiaca; assembly: GCA_035044965.1. Classification (NCBI taxonomy): domain Eukaryota; kingdom Metazoa; phylum Arthropoda; class Insecta; order Diptera; family Drosophilidae; genus Lordiphosa; species Lordiphosa andalusiaca. Next base: position 9,752 of record JAWNNM010003187.1, read on the forward strand.
GCAAACCAATCTTAAAGTGCAAAGTAATCCATTTCGATCTGAAAATGAATTTTGTTAACATTTACAAATAAAGAGTTTATCAGTTGTGACTAAAACGTAAGTTAAAGGGATACATGAAAAGCTGAGTTTATGAGAAAAGGTTGTGAAAAGGTAGTTCGTCGAAACTTTTTAAACTCTGTACCGTAGGTACACAAAGTATTATTCTTGATCAGCATCAACAGCCGAGTCCGTTAAAAAACCATTAAAAACTAAGTAAAAATTGTTGTCGCTGTGTGTTGCTACTGTAAATGTCCCCAAAGAACGCAAACCTAGGGTACAGTTGAAAAACTGGATATGAAGCGATGCTTACAGAAGTGCCTTCTATCAGAATTTAAGGGTCTCATCCCAGGTTTTTTCCAAAAGTTTGATTTTGTCGAACTGTGTTATAGCTGGACTTGACTTTCTAATGTGATTTTTGTACAGGGTTGTCCATATTCGACGGACCCATCTGGCAACGCTATAACTTTTGACAGAGATGTCAGATCGCTTAATGACATACCGCGTTTGAAGCGTCAGTCCAAGCAGATTTTTACCATGGAACAATACACGCCACGCGAGCGCTCTGAAATAGTTGAAATTTACATTCAACAGAACAAGTCAATTGTGAAAACTCAACGTGCTTCCGATGAAGCCCATTTCACATTGAATGGGACCGTATATAAGCAAAATTGCCGTATTTACGCCACTGAAAATCCTCAGGAGATTCAAGAAGTGCCTCTTCATGCCGAAAAAGTCACAGTTTGGTGCGGCGTTAGTGCGAAAACGGTCATTGGGCCGTTTTTCTTCCAAACTGAAAATGGCCATGCTGTTACCATCAACCAGGAGCGTTATCGCGACATGATGACCAATTTTGTGATGCCAATTATTCGTCGAAAGCGTATGAGGCAGTTCTGGTTTCAACAAGACGGCGCTCCACCGCACACAAGTCGCATAACAATCGATTTTCTGAAGAAATTGTTTCCGGGCCGTTTGATGTCGAAAAGTGGTGATTTGGACTGGCCACCGCGTTCGCCCGATTTGACGCCGCCTGACTTCTTCTTGTGGGGATATTTGAAGTCAAAGGTTTACGTTAACAAGCCAAGGACCGTAGAAGAGCTCAAGGACAACATTCGTGAAGAAATAGCCGCTTTCCGGCCGAAATGTTGGCGAAATCGATGGAAAATGCTGCAAAAAGGGCACAATACGCTATCAACGCCAGAGGCGGCCATTTGAGAGATATCATATTCAAAAATTGATGTAAACAAATCTACTTGGAACAAATTAAATGATTAAGATTGCCAACCGCCAAATTTTTATTTTTTTCTTTGATTTTTTTAAAAAAAACCTGGGTCCGTCGAATTTGGGCAACCCTGTACATTACATCAAACATTGCACTGGCGGTAGCAAACCCAATCCTCCCGCACAGTCGATGCAAACTGTTTCTGTGTCTGCTGCACCAAAACCGTGTTTTTCGTCAGCGTGTTCGTGTTGCGAGACTAGATTTCATACGTGCTTTCGCGTGTCAGTTTTCGCTAGTGTTTAGAACTTAATTTTATCTAAGTCCAGAGAAAAAAAAAATTAAGTCTTGTGAATAGTACGGACCCCGTGATAGCAGATTATTTTGGGCTAATATGAAGCCAGCGACGTTTATTATTATTATCATTGGCCGTGTTCAGCAAGTATCTGAACGAAGAGCTACATTTTTGTACAAATACTTATAAAAACAATCTTTTAAAAGCGGCGCCATAATAGTTGTCAAACTTAAGTCTTTACATATTTTTTAATTTTTCAAAACTATTTATCATCCTTAAAAATCGAATTTTTCGATTTTAGGGTCATAAAAAACCTATAGATATACATTTACAGCTGTAGGTAGCAGTATCCCTTGAAAGGAGCAAACTTTTATCTCGACACAAGCTCCTCTATCGTGATATCGTTAAATTTTCTATCATGATACCGTATCACTGGAGTTCAGCAGAAAGATCAGGAAAAAGTATGATTGCTCAGCGAGCAAGTTCTTTTGCTGAACGCGGCCATTAACTAACTTTTTTAAAAAATAAGGTGATACAACCATAAAACCGTAATATTAATATTTAAATATAAATAAATCAGTGGTGGAGTTAGCTTTTTTCAAAGGTGGAGAAGATTAAGTCTGTATTTCAGACATTTTTTTTGGGGTCTTCAACATTTTTTTAATTCTAATGTAATTTGTTTAGTTAAGTTTTTCTTTTACAAAATGAAATCAAGTTGTTTAGCCATTTGGCTCATTTATCTAATATTTTGACTTCGTAGTTCCGATATCCGATTCCGATTTCAGTAGGGATCTGATCTCCGGTATCCCCCCATTCCACTGAACTAAATACTTTTAATAGATGATTTTCAAATTAAATTAAGTCGTGCAGCCGTCGTGTAGTGTCGTGCTTAGAAAATTGTTGACCGTGCTTTTGGTGTGTGTGTCTAAAACATGGTATTCGTGTTAGAATCGTGCCGTGTTCAAACTATTCGACACACTCCCATCCGTATTTCTAAACCACTCTTATGGCATTGCTTTGACCAGTCCGATACGTTTCTTTCCCACATCATAAACTGTATAGTAACGTACCAGAAAAATATCGCCTAGTACCCAAAAGTTCACCGAAATGGGCACAAATGCGGTGACACATAGAACATTACCCTCTGAGTCTCGGACCTTGACCACATAATCATCTGCGGTGAGGACAAACTCTTCGCGTCCAATGATGAAACGTACATCTGGCAGCTTTTCCCGCTCACAACTTACGGTATAGTGTATCCCCTTGAGCTTGGCCCCCAGACTCAGATGCAGGCTATCGTAGCTACGCTCTGGCATAAGAATCAATGAGGTGCCTGTATCCAGAATGGCATTCACTTGACCATCAATTTGTTGCTTTCCCACTGACACACTGGAGATCTGAAATTTCCAATAACCGTTGGATATAATGGGTACATAGTGCAGACTTCCGTTGTAGTGTGAGTCAATGATGCCACCAAATATAATCTCACCGCCTTGCAATTTGCCCGGAGAGCGACGCAAATAAACTGAGAATACACACTGATCCACTAAGCCAAGCTGACACAGCAGCTCAACCAAGGGCGTTGTCTTCGGCCAGGCGATACCAGACAAACCCAATCCCACAATGCCATCAAATGTCACACTGTTGAATATGGTCTGATGCTGAAGCAGAACTTGACCAAAGATCAAGCCGGGCAGCTCCACTCCAGCCAACTGAAGTGTGTCCTGTGAGAGGTAACCGCTGACAGTGCCGGCTCCATAGGCCAGGGAAAAGTTACGTCCATTCCGTACATGACTGCTGGACTTCCTGGCATGGTAGCGATTATGACGCTGACAGGCAACATTGCTCTGGGGACAATTGCTTGAGGGCAGCCAAGTGTTGGCCGAACCCGTATCGAATATCACATGGAAGAATTGAGTTGGTGTACCCATGCCCACACTCCCATAGAACTCCAGATTCTGACGGTTTTGCAGTAACACACGCAGCCTCTTTGGAAACAAGGTGAAGTTGCTGGTCAGGAAGAGATTGACCAGCTGATCGGTATGAGATTTTGGTTGAGTCTGTAATGGTATACGTAGCAATTGGGATGTGGCGATGGCAAGAGTTGAGCTAACAAATAACCACATTAATATAAGCTGCATCTTGCTGAAGATTAAGTAGAGAACTGAGCACCAGATCCGTTCTCATGGGAGTTGGCTCAGGGTTTATGGGCTTATTATATGTAAGCGCAGCTGTTTCGGATAATTAACCTGCCCATTAACCCAGTGGAGCTGAGATGGAGACTAGTTTGACGGCCGCTAGTTCCAAGTGTGAACAAACCTATGAGTTATTTGAACCACTTTTCCATTCACACTTAAAATCTGAGTCTGATGTGACATTCTGAGTTTTCAAAACTACAACCAAAATACCACAACGACTGTGTCAAACCAGTTTGGGGTATTATCTGGAATCAATTGGATAACTTTTTGCATCAAATCCAAGAAAGATCTTCCTTGAGTGCGTTAATTGAGTGCCAGAGGTTTGGCTTTTGGAAAGTTATAGTTGATGGAGAGAGGCTTAGCAGGTTTCCTGTTCCATTTCGAATGTTGAAATTTTGGACATTTTTTTTATTTTGATTGACTTTGCCACTTGAAAGCCAATTGGATTTGGTCGCCAAGCCATAAATCTGTAGACTCTGTCAGTTCGGTCGACATGTGCGTAGCTCGTAGCTGAATTCAACGCCCACCCGTTGGCTGCTTGGTGGCAAGTGAATGGCACTCTGCCAAAACGTTTATGGCTTATCCTGTTTTAATTTTTACTTTTAACCACATTCACATTCCGGTTTTTGAATCAGGCAGCACCTAAAAATTTCGATTGCTGGATTTTTGGGCAATATATTGGGTCACAATAGCGTGTCCTTGGCAACTGATTTTAAGGATGGGGCCAGGGCAGCACTTGCACTCTATAAATGGTAAGACACCTCCATCAATGACAGCTGGCTGCAGGTTTCTTTTGCAACCAGGTAAATAGTCCACACCCACATCCATAAGCAAACATGGCCAGCTGCTCTGTTGGTGGTTTCCAAACGAGCTCATTTGGCTGCATTTGAAACGAATCGATTTTGGGGCATGAAATGGTTTCTATAAATTGAAAATAAAACATATAAATTGTAGCCGCGGGCAGCTCATAGAGTTGGGGCACGTTGTTTTTTTTTGCAGACTCGGACCATTTAAGGCGGCCTTTGACTCCATTTAATTTTGAATAGTGTAATGAAAAGGCAACGGCTTGAAGGTCAAGCCGAATATTGGTTGATATTAACTTGCTGGATGGTAGGGTGTGGCAGCTAAGCCGAGATAAAGTAGTCAATCCAAAAACCAGACTTTTACCTTTTGTATAGATATGTTAAATTCGATTAAAATAACTTTGACTTCAATTATCAACTGTGTGTTTTTCTAAAATAAAACATAAAAATCAATCAATTATAGAGTTAGTATCAGATTTTATACTATACTTAAAACCTTTTTATATAAACTGTTTAGATCAATTAAATGGATTTGTTTATTGTGCATATTTTGTTAAAAATTCATTTTTTATACCATACCATCTTTCTGGCAGTTTTCAGACACCGTTCTCTGAAAACGAAACATATATTAATGCGATCAACGAATCTATCCCATGTTAGAGTTCTACAAAAGAGTGTACCTACTGATCCTCAGGGGCATGGTACATCATCAAATACAAGTATTAGTTGGAAAAGGCAATGTCTGGGATATATTATATGTATATTGGGTGGAATAGGACTTCCCCCCACCCAATATTTGGAAGATCATTTTGACAAAATCAGCTAAACGAGTCTTTTTCGAGCCCATTTAGTGATTAAAAAATAATTACCATCTTCTGCGCTCAAACGAAGACTCAAAAATTTCTCACGCAAATACTCAAAACAATATTTATTGAAATGCAAATTGAAATAACCCTCAAATGACTTGAATATGAGTCGAAACTGATCACAAAAACGAGTTAAAAACGACTCATCATGAAGTGTCGATGCTAGGGTACCATTTTCTTCCGACACAAGTATAATTTACGATCAGAAGACGTGTGCGTTTATGACTATTGTAATCAGATCGGGGATTCGAAAATGACTCGAACTTGATCAAAAATTATATAAAATATTTGCTGGGCTATTTCATGACCGGCGGAACACGTGGCCGTGAGCTATCCTGTTGATAAAATTACCTTGTAGTGACTTTGTTGCCGTTTTGATGCAATGATTGGCTAAAACTCATCACTTGATTTCGGCAGAGTTGTCCTGTGATCGTTTCACCCAATACAAAGATTGGAGACGTTTCTATTGAACAGAAAAAAGTTTTTCTCACTAAAACCAGATTTCCAGCCGGCTATTCCTATGAGATATAGTCATCCGATCTGGTCGGTTCCGACATTTTAGTGGCGTGTATCAAAAAGAAGACTCTGTGCAAAATTTTAGCTCGATATCATAAAAATAGAGGAAAGTAGAGTAAGTTTGTAGCACGTTGTTTAACTTATTTGAAGAACATAACCACTGAAAACAAAACTACTTTTCTGACTTTACTCTTGTATGAAAGCTATACTATATTGATGTCCGATTTCGACAAAATTTAGCAGAATTATGGAGAAGCAATGAAAACTAGTATATACGGAGTTTGGAGACGAATGCACAAAAAACCAAAAAGTTTTTCTCACTAGAACTAGTTTTTCGACCGATCGTTCCTATGGCAGCTATATGTTATAGTAGTTATAGCAGCTCTTTGTATCCTGTTTCCATTAAAATGAGAAAAGGAGGAAAGGGAAACGTTTCTGACCATGATCAGCGTCAACAGCCGAGTCGATCACAGAGAATATATGTGACAGAGACACAAATTTTTGCATGAAAGTAGGTATATACCATACGCCGATCAAATTTGATTCAGATTTGGTACACCTATAAATAATAAGAATAGTAGTTGGTTATTTTGTATACCCTGCTTAAACATTTCTGAAGGAAACATTTCCGACCCCATAAAGAATATATATTCTTGATCAGCATGACATGCCGAGTCGATATAGCCATGTCCGTACGTCTGTTTGTATGAACGCACAGATCTTAAAGATGTTGAGAAAAAGAGGTTTGACATGTCCCACACATGCTTATTATGTCTGCAGGCAGATCAAATTTATTTTCAATTTATTAACTTATTTAAGTGTATGGTTTAGTGAAATATTATAAATATTAGAAAAACTCTGATAATGTATGTAAAATGTATGTAGATATCTTGCTGCGTCTTTAAACTGCGACTGGAGCAGAGTCAGCTGGAAATGATTCAACTTTCAAGAGCACCTTCCTTTTGACATGAGAAAAATATATTAAAACTAAATTTAATGCTGCTTAATCGACCAAAAATAAACAATTTCATGCTTTAAATGTGTCAATTATGTACGGGAACTACTAGGAGAAACAAATTCTTTCAGTTGTAAAACTTGATCAGAACATGCAATTGTGTTTAGTTTTAATTTGCTTTCTATTTTCTCTACAAACCCTAAACTCAATAGTCAACGGCCTGAAAGATAATCGTCGCTTTAAGCGTACTTTATTGGTCACACAAACAATATGTGGCCAAAATAAAGTGTTGACGGTAAATCGACGTTGCCGCAAGTTAAGTTATATGATAATTCACTTCAACAATTATAGTAAATAATTAAAAAAAATGTATTTGCTTTTCCCACAAATAGAGAGCCTAACATCAAGAAAAGACACAGCTGTTCAACTCAGTTGTGTTTGCATTATCATTCTTTCCATAGAACAATTGACATTTTGGCAAGAATATAGCTGCTATATATGAGAGAAACCCATAAACAGAACTATCAGTTGAATTTTTAAACCATGGATTCGCACAAGTTGGCAGTCGTATTGATTCTGCTGGGAGTGCTGTGCAAAATCAGCACGGCTCAGGTTAAACCCACACCCGCACTCGAGGATTGTTCCAATACTTGCATGTGGCGCGCACGTTGTTCACCCTACTACAAGGATTTGGTTTGGACCATTGTTAATAAGCAGTGCCGCGTCTTTCAAAACGGATGCATCTTTGGCACTGCCAATTGTGCACGAGAAAATCAATGTCTGAAACGTAAGTGGCATAAGGCTATTCACCTGGAGTCAATAATTAATTATCTAATCACCTTTTAGCCATGACTGCGGTAACTAAGGCCGAGTGTAACCGATATTGTTCCAGGGATCGTTGTCCGTCGCTTACCCTCATTAGAATGATACCGATATGTGCTTGGTTTCCATATGTTGATCCAAGTGGCAATAATACAGAGCGTTCCATGAACTTTGCCAATCGCTGTGAATTGGATTATTATGCCTGTAGCACTGGCCAAGGTGAGTGGATTTGATCATTTGATTAGAGTTGTGCTAATATCTGTATTCTTTTACAGCCTATGTGGGTGAACCAACTCGAGGTGCCTGTAGAACATAATCTACTAAATAATACATTGATTACATTTCCAAAAGAGGTCGTACTTAAGCTATATACAATAAAAAGTGTCATCAGGGATATATCATCCTTAGGAAGAACTATTTAATATATTCAAGTGCCCCGATACAAAAATATCCCATACCATTATAATGTGGTTACGATTTAGAAACCAACATTTTTTAAAAATCTTACAGTTGCGCCAAAGAAGCTTGCCAATGTCGGTAGGTTTATGAACTAAACAAACAAGGCAGCAGCAAATCAGCAGCAGAATATGTGAGTGTTCTATACACTATCGCATTATGCACAGAGAGCTCTTCGTTATGAAACAGTACTTAACAATTTCATTTAAGTAAATAATCTGGGGAAATGACAACCAAAATGGCAAACGAAGAGACGGATATAAAAAATCTCTTGATAAGAAACTAAGCGTAGTTCCAGTTTTAAGCATTATTTTGTAGTCCGAAGAATGAAATCATGTTGGTGATTCGAGGGACAGTCCGCTCCTCGGCCGTAGAAGCCATTCCATCATCCAAAGTTTAGAATGGGCAGAGTCACAGTCCCGACTAACATGAGAAACCCAGGTGATGCCTCAGTCAAATGAAACATCTAGGGTCTTCCGTAAGTCCTTACAAATTTACACCTTATGGGCCTTTTGCTAAACATGTTCCTGACCATTCCTGCTACTGATCGAACCGTTATGAGTCTTAAAAAAAACAGACAGACTAACTACCATTCACCTTGGCCAATCCGCAGGCATGGATAAAACCTAATTGATGTGGCGACTATTGGTAAATGAGAGCTGAGATGTCTTAGTCTTATTCTGCTCAGACCAAAAAAGTCTTGCGGTATTTCCGCAAGCTTGTCTTTGCAACCGCGTAGTTCTAGTTGTATTCGTCGCATCAGTTAACGGAAGTTGGTAGTCGGAAGTTGGCCACAAGAGAGTCCTGTGAAAATTACCTCTCCGAGTTTTTTGACAATAGGGAAGCGAGCTTCTTCTCGTCATCGAACAAAACGGCGCATATTTGACTTAAGTCGCATTATTATAATCAATTTTATGAACAATTGAAAATTCAATAAAAATACCGCAAGACTTTTTTATATATGCTCTTCTTCGTTCCGGCAACTTCTGCAAAAGTTATTGGACAGAGCCAGACCTTTCAACTGATGAGAATGAGGTCAACTGAGTCTTTAGCTCAAGGTTGATGTAACGCTTTTCAACATAAAGTTCTGTCTGTCAGCAAAGAGGCAAGAGGCCTCCAAAGTAAATGAAATAATTTCGATATTTTGTTGAAATACATATTTTACCGATTCTAGTTGCAGATTTTTGAAAGCCGTCAAACGAAACCTTTATTATCTTAACAGTCATTTTATTCATAAAACACAAATATAAAAATCGAACATAGAATCGAAATGTATTTTATGAGAATCTCCGAAAGGATGGACATAAACTTACAGCTCAACCGCTCATAAGAGACTCTTCCAAGGCTTGCGTAACATACAAACAATGAGAATATGATGGACTACACTGTGGACTTGCTTTTCTACTGGTTTTGGGCAGACTCAAAAGAATCAGCACACAGAAGAAAAAAAGATCCAAAAATTATCCATTTGGACTGGATATGTCTCTAACATTCTTTTACTCATCTAGTAGAGCTGCAAAATCATCCAAATGATCTTAATTTTTCATATCCTTTGGATGATTTTTAGCTCCGTTGGATGATTTAAAGGATATTTCAGACAGATCCCGTCCAAATGGATACCGGAAATCATCTGATGAACATTTTTTAAAATCGTTTTTTTTATCTGTGCAGTCAACAGTGTTGCCTCTCTTAGGATGTTCGTTGAAAGACTTTCGATTAATCTGATTTTGCAGAGCTACACAGACAAAAAAAGGATGATTTCCGGTATCCATTTGGGAAGGATATGTCTGAAATATCCTTTTAATCATCCAACGGAGCTAAAAATCATTCAAAGGATATGAAAAATGATGATACTTGGAATGATTTTTCAGCTGCCTTGGATGATTAAAAGGATATTTAAGACATATCCCTCCCAAATGGATACTTTTTTGGATCTTTTTTTTTTGTGTAGATCAAGAGACACCCGACATTAACTTTTCTCAATGATTCCATTAGGTGAAAGGTGCACAATATATTTTATCTTTTAGGAAGCGGCGAAAACAACAAGCAAAACAAACAACAACAAATATTATTTACGATATTTTGGCAACAGATTTGTTTCTTTTACGGAAATCATTCGATAAAACACTTGAGCCAACATCAATTATGATTAATTTGCAGAGAAAATGGCAACAACATTTTGGAATAATTGTAAAAAAATTCCATTCTTTACAATTGTTCTCCCTAAAACCTTTGTTCTACCGACTATATGGGTACCCGGTACCTATATAAAACAATGATTCACACCGTTCGGAAATGAGGATTGGCACGTTTCAGTGGTTCGAGCAGCACTTAAACATTGGTATCTGTTATATTTTATAAAGGCACGATTGCGTTTTAGAATACATGATTCATAAAATGAAAATGTGACTTTAAGCACACTTTCAAAATGGAAACTTTGAAATAATTTGAATAGCTCGAAACATTTTTACATAAGAGGTTGCAGTCAGGCTTGGAACCCATCCGGCTCGAACCCGGAATTCCAACTATTACATTACTGTGAACCGAACCTTGAATTGAACCTTTTTAGAATTAAAAGCTGAGCCGGAACTTGTTCCGAACCTAAAATTTGAGCTCCTCGACTCAAAAACTTCTTAAGTAATATTTTTCTGCGTAAACAACGAAATGGAACTTTACTTAAAAGTAAACAATGTTTTGCAAATTCCCATTTGCTTTACTAACCGATTCCGAAACCAAGCGATCTTCCCATGAAGGAAAAGCAATGCTCAGGAATGTAGTCTGATAAAAGGTTATATTAAGAGCTCCGTGGAAAATTGCGGCAGATGTACATGATGTACGTGTCATTCTTAGAAGCTAGAAGCACAAACCGGTTCGGTTTAGGGTTCGGCTTATCATTGGATTAAGCGGTTCGGTTCGTTTCAGATTCTGATATAAGACCCCTGAGACTAGTGTCATTCAAGTTAAAAGCTAATTAGCCCTTTGCCGTGCTGGCTTCTGTTTGGGAGTTCATTAAAAATATGAAAAAAAGTCGCAAAAGTTATTGCTAATTAAGTATTATCTTTCTGTCTGTTACAAACACAGAGTAAGTTGACAAGGAGTGACCAAAAGCAGCTTATACCCAGTCGGACTTTTTAAAATGTGGTTCCCAACAGAATGCCATTTTTCATACTTCTTTTTACAGGGAAAAAGTTGCTACCTTTTTTTAAATATTTTAGAAGTTGAAGTTCTGTTTGAAATTGTCACTACATTCTTTTTTCATGTGCTTACTTTTACTTTTAACCAACAACAAGGATTCTTGAAAGCAACAACAAAAACACATGCTAAAATACGTTCTCAAGGAAGCATTTTTTGACGGTTTCACGCCTTAACAAAAGCGAATGGAACTTTTCACATCTAGGAACTACTTTTTTAGTGAAAAATAAGTATGTAGGTTGTGCATATTGCATGGTGTCAGGACCGACTGGGTACTTACGCACTCACTAACACAAGTAAGCAAATGTGTGTGTATGTGCTTGTGGCTGTCTGTTGCTCGCGGCAACTACAATATCAACACTTCGGACAGCCCTTTAGTCTCATACGCTCATCGCTTTGCGCGAAACAACAGAAAATTCGCCTGATGCCTATATAGAACGCGCACCCCTAATATAGACAAATATTTATAGAATTTTAGAAGCATCGGGTTATACCTGGGGCCTTTCTACTTTTTTAACAAACCCTAAAAAAACTCCCCTGAAATTCTCCTCCTTTTTCAAACATAATAGAAACTATTGAGGGCAACTATGCGTTGCCGCAAGTTTAGTTCTATGATGATTGTGTTTAACAATTGTGACTAATTTTAAATAGATAGTCTTAGATCAACAAAAGACACAACTGTTCAACTCAGTTGTGTTTGCTTAACCATTCTTTACATAGAACAATTGACATTTTGGCAAGAATATAGCTGCTATATATGAGAGATACCACGAAACAGAACCATCAGTTGAATTTTGAAACCATGGACTCGAACAAGTTGGCATTTGTATTAACTCTGCTGGGAGTGCTGTGCCAAGTCAGCACGGCTCAGGTTAAAACCACACCCATACTCGAGGATTGTTCGAATAGATGTAATTTGCATGCACGTTGCACACCCTACTACAAAGATTTGGTTTGGACAATTGTTAATAAGCAGTGCCGCGTCTTTCAAAACGGCTGCATCTTTGGCACTGCCAATTGTGCACGAGAAAATCAATGTCTGAAACGTAAGTGGCATACGTCTATTTACCTTAACTAAATAATTATATATATATTAACCTCTTAGCCATGACTGCGGTAACTGAGGCTGAGTGTAAGCGATATTGTTCCAAGTATCGTTGTCCGTCGCTCGCACACGTAAAAATGGTACCGATATGTGCTTGGTTTCCATATGTTGATCCAAGTGGCAATAATACAGAGCGTTCCATGACCTTTGCCAATCGCTGTGAACTGGATAATTATGCCTGTAGCACTGGCCAAGGTGAGATGAATTAATAAAATCTAAAAAAAATAATGATTTATAATCCCTGCCTTTGCAGCTTATGTCTGGGAACCGACTGTAGGAGTCTGTGATACCTAAACTGCCAACATAATAATAAATGTTATCATATGAAGAAGAATCTGATTGTAGACTACAAATCTATACATATATATAAAATTGAAAGTATGTTTGTTCCTTATGGGCGTCTAAACCGCTGAACCGATGTTCACAAATTGTTCACATTATGTTCATGTCGATCAGGAAATTGTCATAGGCTATGTCTCATGTCTGTGACTTGGTCCAAAAACCGCGAAAATTTAAAAATTAAACCGTTCATCCGATTGCAAAGAAACTTTAGAGAATGGTTAAGTGATTGCCCGGGAAGGCCTCTAAGTTGGAGAAGTGTGCGGAACCGGTCCAAAAACCGCGAAATTTGCAAAATTCAACCGATCATCCGATTGCGATGAAATTTTACGGAATGGTTGGACGCTTGCAATCGAAAATTTCTTAGGTCCAAAAATCGGCGAAATTTCTAAAATAATCATATGTACTAGTATATCTATGAAAGCGCTTAAAGCTTATATTAAAATCCAGCCGTGGGTAAATGGACGATGCAGATTGAACGGCTGAATTTTGATAGTTTTCATTTGAGCTTATATTATTATGAAGATTTCATAGACGGCAATTGTAGACTGTTTAATAGGAGGTGTATACCAAACAGTCAATAAAGCCGCGAAATTAGCAAAGTTACAGTTAAGACTTTCATTTTCTCACAATGCAAAGGACCCGGGCAACGCCGGGTATTCAGCTAGTAATAATAAAAAATGACTTCATGGACAAATCATCGTGGGAAACAGTGTGTCATACACTCAGAACCAACCACTTAATAGCACAATTGGGATGTAACTTACACCGCCATATAAAATGACTTAGATTCCATCTATGATTTGGGTTTTAGGTGTTTGTAAATTAAGTAGAAAACATTTTTACATCAAAACAAAATCGATCGTTAATGTTACTTCAATAAGAACTTCTAAGAGTAAGTTCGCTACAGATTTTCAAAACGAACACTTCATATTATAAGAAAGTAAGACAGTCGGAAAACGCACTGAAACAACTAAGTCATTTTAATCAATTCTGGAATACTCAAGATGCATCAATGATGCATAATATGTTTGATGGAAATATGCACTATGATTATGGAATGACAAATGCTTTCAGAACTTCACTCAGAAAAAAATCCGTTTAACATCTACCGAAATCAAGACTATTCGTTGACAAAAGTACTGTAATCCCGTTTTTTTGTAAATCGTGAACAGTGGCTCTCATATTATGAACATTTTTTCGAACGGCATTCTAAGACCATTTTGTGCTAGCTATATAGAAGAAAAGTTTAACGTTCCTCGACGGGGAATTGAACTATGGACCTCATGCTGTACACGAAAGGCGGCATCTCAACCGACTCCACCGTCGACCTCACGTGAGACTTTGCGATAAACCACAGTGAAGAATGCTGGGCTGGGATTTGGGACCGTGGTTTTTTTCTTTTTTGAACTTAGCCCTTGAGAGCTAGTTTGAAGAACAAATGAGGATTATATTAAAGAGTTTTATGAGTTTAAATCAAGAACATTTATAACCTGTTTCATTGAATTGTATTTAATAGCTTGATCCAGATGCCAGATTAGCCAAAACTAAGTGTATAAACTAGACGAACATAGTACATTTGATTGTACTAGCTTATATAAGAAACGAGCATAATTTTTGACCGATCCGTAAATGCCTACCAGTACCGCCCGTCTAACTCTGTCCGTATGAACGCATAGATCTCAGGAATTTTATTAGCTAAAGGTTTAAAGAGTATGAAACGAAGCCATCATATACTTGTAGGTTAGTTAATAGTTTTTTTGCCACGCCCTCCGCCTTCCACGCAATGTGAAATAAAGTCAAATCTCCAACAGTTTGTTAGATAAAAGGTTCGTTACGTTTAGACATATTTAGTAACTAGTATTGTATATTGATCAGCCAAAGGATTGGTTAAGATCGGATGAACAATAATCAAGTCGTGAGCGCAAGAATGTTTTCAGACGATGGCTGCTGCCACATCAAAATGCATGGTGGGCATACACTTTCGTTATTATAGTAGTAGTTTTTTACTTGGTGCCATAAAAAGATCAGGCGGCCCTGCGCCAAATTTAAGGTATACACCATATACTATTTTCTTTTAGAGCAATTAATGTTTTTTCCCATACTTCAATTTTCTTTTGTTATTTATGCCAAATTTTTGAATTTCCACACTTAAACTGTTAATTTGATTTGAAATCCATACTCTAAAATTCCAACTCAAAGCTCAGCAAGTTTCTAAAATATGGGAATACTTTAGAACCGGTTCTGTCGGCGTTAGAAATACCTGAATATTGTCCCAGCTCATAATAATGCATTTTGTGAAAGATGGTGTTTTAAGTCATACCAAATATTTAATGTCAACCTACTGAAATGCTTTATACTTTCAGTTACCAGGCGTGAATTTACTACGGACCCTTAGGATTTTAAATTCACGAAAGACGAAGCTTGTTTTATCTGTCAATTTCTAACTTATTATGAACTTTACAACCCTTATAATCAGCTCAGAAAACTTCGGCATATTTCAGATATTTTTATACTCTGTACCGTAGGTACACAGTATTATAAGTTTGTGCAAAAGTATGTAACATCAAGAAGGAAGCATCTACGACCCTATAAAGTATAAATATTCTTGATCAGCATCAACAGCCGAGTCATGTCCGTCTGTCCGTCTGTCTGACCGTATGAACGCACAGATCTCAGAGATGGTAAGAGATAGAGGTTTGACATGTATGGGACATATTCTTCTTATGTCTGCAGGCAGATCAAGTTTATTTTCAATTTTGGCCACGCCCCCTGCCGCCCCCGCAAATTAGAAAAAACGTCATGTCTACTACAGTTTTAAAGATAGGTGGGTAGTTTCTTCTAGATATATTTAGTAATAAGGATAACTTATCGATCAGCCAAAGGAATGGTGAAGATTTCGAGTTATGATCAAAAGACTGTTCGCTGCTGCAGCGCAGAAGCAGTGCTGCTACTGCAGCATCAAAATTGATGCTGAGCGTATAATTTCGTTGGTACAGAGTATGCTATAGTCGGGCTTGACCGACTTTCTTTCTTGTTATAACAATAAAGCGTGCCCTTTTATTTACCCGACAACAGTTGTCCTTTTTTAAAATCTTCTTCTTTTCTAATACTACCGATTAAGGGTCTCCACCAATCCAATTAATCTTTTTGCGGTTTCCATTAGTAACTGTTTATATTGACGATAATTGGGTACCAAGCTAAATGTACCGCCCCCAATTTTCCCCA
This sequence comes from Lordiphosa andalusiaca, assembly GCA_035044965.1. Taxonomy (NCBI): domain Eukaryota; kingdom Metazoa; phylum Arthropoda; class Insecta; order Diptera; family Drosophilidae; genus Lordiphosa; species Lordiphosa andalusiaca. The sequence continues at coordinate 25,782 of JAWNNM010003187.1, forward strand.
GGGACAGGGAGGGTGCATTTCTCTGTTATCGGAGGTTAACAACGGGGAGGTGTGAGTCGACTGGGGATGTAGTAAGCCAGGATCACTGTGGGTCCGACAACGGTACATATAACCACAGAATTCCTGCCTTCCCAAATAGCCAATCTATTAAAATATTTGTTATTCTATAAGAACTTTGCCAAATTTCCGGATCGTTCGATGTACACTTTCTGTCTATTCGTCTTCTTGATAATTAATATTTTAAATAGCTCAAACATACTTTTGGTCACCGCTGTGACAACCTTTCAGCAACAGCCTGTCTTGCAGCTTCTAAATCCAATGCAGTCTCAGCGCCAGGCATCGATTGCTCCACTTCTGCCGCTCCACTTGCAAATCGCGCCGCATTTGAGATTGTTGCGTAGTCTCTGCAGCTCTCTGGAATTCCATATTGGTGGCGTCGATTGCTCTCCTGCTCCAGTATGGTGGTGGGTTCTAAGTTCTTTGAAGCCCTGTCTACGTTTGGTATATCAGCAAAGTATGTTCCCCGTTACATGATGACGTAAGAAGCACACAAAGTTCCGTTTTAGTAGGAAGTAACCCCTCTGAACCCTTCGAGCCCTCTCTCGAATAATGCAAACTACGCTAATTGGTAATTGTGGTTATCGCAAGAAATATGCTTATATACGAACCTCAAAAAGTCCAATGAATCACGAACTGTACGAGCTCCACACTTGGAGAAAAAAAGAGAATTTTATACTTGGATCAAGAATGTTCGAGGTCAGAAGCTCAATAATATTGAAAATTATTGATCCAAGAGCGAAATTCTTAATCCAAGTATAAATTTTTAATCCCATTTATCTTGATCCAAGAGTTTAAATAATTGATCCCGGTACGAATCATTCTCAAATCAAGCAAAATAGTTCTAGAATCAAGTGCTAAACATACTCAAATTCATGATAGGTCATTCTTGAATCCAGAGCATACATCATAGTCATAAAACGAGAATGCTCTTTCTAGAGCTCAAGAGCTCATCAGATGCAAGAGTAAGATCGTTTGCTCTAAAATCAAGCGCTTCACAGACTCCAAGCATACAACAATTCCAAATCATTTGGTTTTCCATTTTGTTTGAATTTATTTAGTGGAAAACGAATTGTTAAACCATGTGGCAAGTTTTAGCCAGCTTGAGGCATACATAGCACCTCAAGGCAGCATAAGTCTCGAAAATCGATTTCGTTCTCCGCTCCATAGCTTCCCCACACACCTCTCTCCCAAACTGAGAGAGCGAGTTCAACGATAGACTTCTATCAAATATGCTTGCTCTCGTCCATGATGCAACAAGAGAGGTGAGGTGGCATCAGTGTGAGTTCTCTGCAAAGTACTTTCATGTTCAGTGCTGCGCGTACTTTTGAAGGGTAAACTTTTGGCAAAAGTACGCATCACACTCATAACGCCCCACCTTGTATTGTTGCATCATGCTCTCGTCTCTGTTTCTTTACCTCAATCCCCTTTAATAAATACACTATACTGAGAACTTGGCTCGATTTCAAGAGCGAAATTTTTGAAAATTCAAGAACGTATAAATGTGTTATTCGATCTTCTTTTTTCTGGGTGTATGGGGACTTTAATCTTGTCAAGCGCATAAAACAACAGCGGCTGCGATGTTACTAGGACGACCAAAACTAAGATGGGAATGCCAGGTGGAGAAAGATAGATCGTAACTACTGGTGGCAGCTCGCTCACGATAGAGACGAAAGGCGGACATTGATTGCAGCTGTGATGAGTCAGGCCAAAGAGGACGAAAAAGGTGAGTAGATAGCAGCAACGGTGACATCGCTCGAAAGCTTTGAAAGTGGCAGGAAGCAAGGTTTTCCCGACCCAGATATTTGTTGTTATATTTTAGACAACGGCGAAAACAACCCGCAGAGCAAACAAAAACAAAAACAAATGTTATTTGCGATATTTTTGCAAAAAAGATTTGATTTTTTTTAAACAAAACATACGAAAAACACTTGAGCCAACATCACTTTCAATCAATTTCAAGAGAGCTGTTGCCATTTTGGGATGTTTGTAATCGTTTAAAAAAAAAATTCCACATCTGTAAGAATCCAATTGTTCTCCCAAAAACCTTTGTTCTGCCGACTATATAAAGCCCCAGACGCTAGTCTTACTCAAAACAAAAGTTGAATTAATCATGAAGTGGTTACTTACTATATCCCTTTGCCTAGTGGTTCTCTGTGTGGCAGTTGAGGCACAAAGATGCAACACCTTTTGCACAACCGATGTGAACTATGTTTGTGGCACGACCAGACGCGGGAACAGACTTATCTCTTGCACTTTCAGTAACAAATGCCAGTTGGATTTGCATGCGTGCAAAAAACGCGAAAGTAAGCATTCCAAATGGAAAGAATTAAAATTTGATTTAAAACCAATTTTTTGTACAGCCTGGCGTTCTTCCAATGGACGTTGTCGTCAGGAGTCTAGCAGAAGCGACTGCAGATAGGAAGAGTATTAACACCTTTTTGCAACCTTTCCGCTTGACAATTAAAACAGATTTGACAACAATGCAAAAATATTCGAGTATTATTATTTAATTTTCCATTGGGGGGAGGGGGGTTCATTGACTGCTCCAAAAAAGTAGTTATAAGAATGTGTACTTAAGCCATAAGCTATAACAGTTCTAGGGTAGCTTTGACTGAAACATGAAGTTGCTTTTCATATGCATCACATATGCCCTGCTGGTTGGCTTGACCTTAGGTCAACGTTGTACCCAAGAATGCATCGAACGCACTGACTATCTCTGTGGCAGTACCATACGCAATGGACACGCCATCCGGTGTACCTTTAGGAATCCTTGTCTCATGGATAGGCATGCCTGTCGCAAAAGAGAGGGTGAGTGGTAATTACATCTAAAGTTTCAACATTTTAAGCGAAACTCCTTTTCTTCAAGTGTGGAGTAAAGTTTCGACGGGTCGCTGTCCACGAGACTCTGGTGGCCTGGCCTGTGCCTGAGATACCTTTGCACTTACATATACTTTCTATAAAATTCTCCAAATATTGACACAATTTTTTTTTGTAAACAAACAAAAGGCAGCAGCATTTTAAATAAAAATTTCAGCAACAGCAGCAATTTGCAGCAGTTCATTACAGAAAATTGAAGCCCACAGAGAAGTTGCCCAGTTTCACAAAATGCAAACTGCATCGTTAACTTTAGGCAAGAAAATTTTGGTTATATTTTTATTTCTAGACGGAATTGTTGTGGCCCAAAGTCAATTGTTTTCCCTGAAGGGTAAGTCAAAGGTAGACAAGACCAGAAGTCAAATGGTTAAACAATTTTGTTAAAGCTCCCAAAAAATGTCACGATGTGTGTCCGTTGGGTTATCGTGTGGTTTGTGCCCTCGATCTGCTAGAAGGATGTTTTCGTACATTTGCCAGCAGCTGTGTGATGAGAATGTACAATTGCAAGTATCAGAAAGGTAAGCTATGAACTTATAGAAGAAAAAAGAAGTGGTCTATAGGAGTTTAAGCTAAGAAATGAGACTATCAGAATGGTTCTCAATACCATTGCCGCCAAAAGTTTTGTGATTTAGAGACCAAATCTAGTTCAATACCCGGATTAAATCATAAAACTTTTGCATTGCACAGCTTGGATATTCTCAGTCGGTAAAAGTTCGCTGATTCAAAATCGATCGCCTGGTTCAACGCTTTAATTGTATCGATAACTTTTAAACACCTAAAGCTTAGTATATACATCAACAAAGGAGCGGCCAAAGCCAAAAGCTCCATATAAAAAAAACTCACAAAGCTTTTGGCTCTAAAGCCCTTTGGCGCTCCCTTTGTTGGCAGTCTACACTTCAACAAAGCACCTTTAGTAAAGACCGCATAATATACTAGATTGGTATTTTTATGTATGGTTTCCGAAAACTCAAGAATGATTGGATTTTGGTTTATTCTTGAGGTATCGCACACAAATGTGCCTTATCGAGGGCATTTTTAAATATTTTGTCAACACTAATAGAGCGCGCAATACCAAAAATTTAAAAAAAAAATAACATGAGCGCAAGAAAACGACTAGCCGAATTATTATCTCGGGATGAGAAAAGTAAGCTAATACAATCTGAGAATCCGCTCCTTTGTTTTTGTGTATACATAGCTTAAGCATTGACTGTGTGTCCGCATTTGATATACATATATATTGCACATGCTAAATCTAGAAAAATTGTATCATTATACCTTTTGCGTATGGTCGATGGTCCTAACTTTTGGTGTTACAAGCTAAACCGTTTTCAATGCTTTTTACTTTACACTTGGAGACACTGGAACATAATCCTTCTTTAACTTCTTTATAAGATTTCGAGGTGATGGAACTTATGAATTTTTATAAATTTGTAAAGTCTCTTGGAATGCTCGGGAATGCTTACCTAAAGATCGGCCTTAACTTATCCATGTTTCTTTTCAGCTTATACTATAATAGCGAAGCGTGCTTGTGAGTTCATTACCAACGATGAGCTGCAAAAACTGGAACTGTAGCCTCAATATACCCCAATAAATGTCGTGCGTATCGAAGACCGTCCCCATCGTTTCATTTGGCAAGACAAACATTTGTTTATATAGAAAACAAGCACGAAAGTTGGCTAAGCCTAACTAACATAGTCATCGAGCAGCAATAGAAAGCAGCTCTGTGGCACCCCTGCTTTGCAGCAGCAAACTATATTTTGCTCCTAACACGTTGCCGTCGTTGAGTGTCAAAGGTCTAAGGACTGACTCCAGACAAGCAGACACCAAGGCAGGTGGTGCAGTTTAATTGTCGCAGTATTGCTTGTAGTGTGATTTTATACCAACTTTCTTTTTGGCAACACTGCACTGCCATGTTACTGTCAAATATGTTCATTTTGGTCTAAAATGTAACTATGAATCGACTTACAAACTAACAACGCTTGGGTACTGAGCATAGTGTAGTCGGGCTTGATCGATATTCTAACTTGTTTCTAAGCTTTGATTGGTTTTGATAACATTCCAGTAGAATTTGCTTAAAGTTAACTGAAACTTAAACTCATGACCTCGAAAACTGAACACACGGGCATACTCCATATCTGCATCTTAGCTCACACGACTAACAAGCACGCGCAAGACCAGCACCCACTTTTTTATTGTAGCGACTTAATACAAATTTTCTTAAGCCCCCCTGGGAATAATACTGCGTAGGCTACTGACAAGTTTTAAGTCGACTTCTGTCAAACGTTAGCTTTAGTACGGCTTCTCTGCTTGGACAACTCTGATCTAAATTAAACCCTATCATTTCATGCTTAGCGGAGGGGAGCTTATGAGAGCTTTAAGCTTATCCCACGTTTACTTAAAACAAAAGTTGGATGGCGCCACTGTACTTGCGCCGGCGCCCTTCACCATTTGTGTCCCCATCGAGTTTTGTGTGTGTTTGTGTGATGTTGGCCAGGATATATATTCCTTCTACTACGGCTGCTGGTGTGTTGTATTTATGTGTAACTCTCTGGCTTAACCTCAACTGTAGTAAAAGCGTCACGTCACCCTCTCGGTCTGAAAAAGCCCAACATTTTTGCCAAATTTCTGCAGAACATTGTCTACTTTCCACAGAATTCTGTTTCTACCGAACGTAAATTCGCAATAATTGGAAGCCGATTTAATTAAAGTGTGAAAAGCAAAACAAGCAGCAAAGTGTATCAGTGTCAAGTGCCCCAAACGGGAAAAAAGGAAAGGACAACGCCAGACTGGGGACAAGCGAAAGTGTGTTCGGGTAGGCAAGAAGGGACACACACACACATACTGTCCATACACCCTGAAGCCTTGCACCGTATTCTCGCGAGGCGATTTAATAACAGGTTGGATATTATCATTGTCTATTTGTAATTGGGTTGACATTTGAAAAGTGCACAGTGCGTGACTTTTTTGTGGTGTGCTGCAATGCAATGCCAGCAAACTGCGTATCATAAATTATGTATAACAATGTATTGTAATCTATGTGCGTGTGTGTGTGTAAGTGAGTGTGTGTGTGTGTGCCAGCCACAATTTAAAGCATACATTCGGGCAGGCCATCGTTTGCTGCAATTTGAGATAAGCTCACCAGAAACACAACTCCCACCGCCCATGTGCCCTCTGGCCAGCCAGATTAGCCCGAAAGTACAAAGAGTCCAGTGGCTTTTGGCTTTGTTCCAGCTACTGCGTATTTGAAATCTGCTAATTAGTAGGTTGACTGACGTGAACATGCACTTGTAATTGGATCTCGGATGCGTAGTCGAGTTGTGTTTTTGCTCCGCTCTGTTGCTGCTAATTGGTAGCCAGCGTGTGTCCTGGCTCTTCGAGGAAAAACCCTGACTCTGACCTTGACCATAACCATGAATATTGTTATTACTGCCAGTGCACTCTCACGCACACACACACACACATACGCACACTTGTGTCAAAGCAGGTGGAGGAGTATTAGGTGGGTTATTTGACTGCAGCTGGACAGATGCATTAGCAGTAGTGCAGGGGCCGGAGGCTGTGCGTTTAGTTGCAGTCAACACTGCCGCCCGGTAGCTAATTTTGATTGATGGCAAATTCTACTTTTTATACCCGTTACTCGTAGAGTAAAAAGGGTATACTAAAGTCGTGCAAATGTATGTAACAGGCAGAAGGATGCATGTTCGATATCATAAAGTATATATATTCTTCATCAGCATCAACAGCCGAGTCGATATAGCCATGTCCGTCCGTCCGTCCGTTTTTATGAACACCTAGATCTCAGAGACTAGAAACGCTAGAGCAACCAAATTTTAGATGTAAGCTAGTATTGTCAGCAGGCAGATCAAGTTTGTTTCAAATTTTGGCCACGACCCCTCCCGCCCCGCAATAAAAAATGCTGAATATCTTCTACAATTTGTAAGCAATCGAGCTCAAATTTTGCGGTATAGTGCATGTGGCCAATATGTACAATCTCATATCTCAATTTTCATAAAGATCGGATAATAAATGGTTAAAGAGTTAAAAACACGTTGCATACTTATCTGAGCCGCATGAGGTTATTAAACACTAATTGCCTTCAGTAAGGGGTATTTCGAAGTCGGGCAGGGCCGACTTTAACATACGCTCCCGTCTTTACTGATGTCAGGACACAAATTGCACTATGGATCCAAAAATATTCTCATTAATCGCTTAATTAGTAAAA